>PVIY010022468.1:0-40810 GCA_004026745.1 Myrmecophaga tridactyla
AAAAAAGTTTAAAAAAAAAAAAAGAACAGCACCATAAATCTTCTAGAAGAAAATATAGGGAAACAATTTCAAGATCTAGTAATAGGAGGTAGCTTCCTAAACTCAAACCACAGGCAACAAAAGAAAAAATAGATAAATGGAAACTCCTCAAAATCAAATGCTTCTGCACCTCAAAAGACTTTGTCAAAAGATGAAGAGGCAGCCAACTCAATGGGAGGAAATATTTGTGAATCACACATCAGACAAAGGTTTGATATCCTGTATACATAAAGAAATTATACAACTGAAGAACAAAAGAACAAACAACACAATTATAAAATAGGATAAAGTTATGAATAGGGATTTTTCTGAAGAGCAAATACAGATGGCTAAAAAGCACTTGAAGAGATGCTCATTTACATTAATTATAAGGGAAATGCAGATCAAGACTACAATCAGATATCACCTCACACCTATAAGGATGGCTGCTATTTAATAAACAGGAAACCACAAATGTTGGAGAGGATGTGGAGAAATTGGGGAGCACTACTGGTGGGAATGTATGACATAGCAACTATGGAAGAGAGTTTGGTGGTGTCTTAGGAAACTAAATATTGAATTCCCCATGACTGAACAATAATAACACTACTTGGTATATAATCAGAGGAGCTGAAGGCAGTGACACAAACAGACATTTGCACACCAATGTTCATAGCAGCATTATTCACAATCACCAAAGATGGAAATGACAAAAATACCCATCAACAGATGAGTGGATTAACAAAATGTGTTATAAACATATGATAGAATATTATGTAGCAGTAAGACAAAATGACATCCTGAACCACGTGAGAAGATGGATGATTCTTGAGGACATAATGCTGAGTGAAGTAAGCCAGACACAGAAAGATAGGTACTGTATGACTCCACTTTTACAACCGTGGTAAAAGTAAAATCAGGAGCTTATAGTATAGAATATAGGGAACTTATATATGGAAGCTAGGGATGGGTAAATGGTTAGTTAATGAGATTGAACTCAAATTTAAGGGAATATATAGAAGTGAAGGCCGTTCACTAAGTGGTCTATAAGTAATACTACCATTTTGAAAGTGAGCATGATTGAAATGGGTTTTATAAATCTGTGTCCCACTGATTAACACTAGAAATATAAATAAGTTCTTGCAAGAACCAGTTCAAAGGTATGATTCATGTACAAAGAGTGCTGAAGTCCAGGGTACAGGAGGAAAATTGCTATTGCATGCTATGAGCTATGTTCCACAGGAAAACATCAGCAGTACCACAGAAACAGAAGGGGTAAATAATAGGGGGAGAGACAAGAGTTAAGGGGAGGTTTAGATTTCCTATTTGGTGAGGGTGTTTTCATTGGTTATCTTTCTCTTGGGAAGAATGAAATCATCTAAAATTGAGAGTGCTGATGGACTTTGCACCTTGGGCACTTTACATGGTACATGAAGAATGCAGGTGGCTGAAGGATGCAGTGACTGAGAAGTAGATTAGCAAAGGATAGTGTATACATATGATCAAATATTGTACTGCCAAAAAAAGGAACAAAGTTGTTAGGCATGCAGTGATGTGAATGAATCTGTGGGACATTTGGTCAGGTAAACTAAGCCAGAAATGAAAGAACAATTATTGTATGGTCTCCTTTAGAAAATACTTATAAGAAAACAGGGGTCTAGATTGTAAGCTCTTATAGCAGACACAATTATTCTGGCATCATAATTATTATTTCTGAATTTCAGAGGCTATTTTATATATGTTTGACGTGGTATTTAGAGACAAGACTGAGGTGGATCAGATCAGGATTAAGGTAATTCAGACAACAGCGGTAAAGAAGAAATTCAATATTTTAGAACCACACCTACTCTTTGAGATTTGAGACCAAAGGAAGAAAGGTTTATTTTATCCAGATCCTAAATTTTCTGTAGCACATAATTTAAGTCAACTGGTCTGCACAGCACAGTTGAACAACTGAAATGCAGGGAGTCCAGAATGCAAATGAGGGCCTTTAATCCTGGATAATTTAATGGAATGCCTAGATACATCCTAGAATATATTAAGCAAATAACTGGCAAAGTTGCTTGAGGGATGGGAGATAAAATATGGAACTGTTAAATTTTACCATCAGGGAATCCCCAGATAGTGTATCAAACATTAGGGACACCCAAATCAAATCAATAGGACAAGCTCTTAATCTTGAGGTTTATTCCTGTGAAGCTTATATATGTAGTGGAGAAGCTTAGCCTACCTATAGGTATGTCTAAAAGTTACATCTGGAGGACCTCTTTTGTTGCTCAAATGTGGCCTCACTCTCTCTAAGCCCAACTCTATAAGAGAAATTACTGCCCTCCCCCCTTACATGGGAGATGACTCCCAGGGATGAGTCCAGCCCTGGCACCATGTGGTCAACAATTCCATTCTGACCAAAAGGGGAAAAGAGGTGTAACTTGTAAAGTATCAGTGGCTGAGAGAGTTCAAATAGAGTCAAGAGGCTACTTTGGAGATCACCATTATGCAAGCTTCTGTTAGACATTGCTACCTATCATAACTTGTCAAACCCCAACCAAAACCTCTCCAGCCAGTCCTAAAGAACACCTAGGGCAATATATAAGATTCTACAAAAGTTTCATACACTAGGATAGCTTTCCAGAAACCTACAACTTCCAGATGGTCCATGGACCAGATAAGCCCTGAAACCTAGAGGGCCCAGCCTCTCTAGAACATCAGCTAATTCCATCTCCCTAATGCATATTCTTGACAGCCCCTTCTAACATGAAAAATTAAGATGGTCATAGCCCAAATATCCCTGAAGAATGGGATAGAAAGATCAAAGGTAATGGTGGAGTTATTCAGAGACTGTAGGGTTTAACAAATAAATGTGATTACTGAATCACTAAATTGATATTTCTTTTAGTCTCTAGTATCTTAGAACAGGTAGAATTAAAAACCTAAAATTGTGGAATTGTAACCCATGTGAAACTCTGAAATCTGTTCTACAACTAATTGTCATGCTGTGTTTTGAAAGTTATTGTTTTGTGTATGTTATTTTTCACATAAAAAAGTCAATTATGATGATAAAAATATTTATTCCTTCTAGTATCCTATATTCTGGAGCAGCTAGAAGGAAAAATCTGAGATTATGGAATGGTAGCCCATGACAAACTCTAGGATCTGTCCTATAACTACTTGTTGAAGAGTGCTTTGAAAACTATTGCTTTTTTCTTTCTTTGCTTTGTATATTTGTTACACAATAAAAAGGTTTAAAAAATATTCATATATATATGATGCTTTTAGTTGGTAATGCAAATTGATGAATGTGTTTTGTTCCCACTTCATTATATTAATGTACTGTATTACATTAATTTAATGTCTTATATTTAATCATCTTGGCATATCTGGGATAAATCACACCTAGTCATTGTGCAAAATGTTTAAAGATATTGTATTCATATTGACAGAATTTTTTAAAATGATTTTGCTGCTATAATCATAATGGATATTGGTCTATAATTTTCTTTTCTTGTATTATTTTCATCTGGCTTTGCTATTAGGGTAATGCTGGCCTTATGACATGAGTTAGAGAGTGTTTCCTCCTCTAATTCTTTTGAAGAGTTTGAACAAGATTAGTGTTAATTATTCTTGGAATAATTGGTAGAATTCTCCAGTGAAGTAACATGGTTCTGGGCTTTTCTTTGTTGCAAGGTTTTTTGTGGTACTGATTTAATCTCTTTACTAGTTCCTGGTCTGTTCATATTTTCTATTTCTTCCTGATGCAGTGTATGTAGTTTGCATGTTTCTATGAGTTTATCCATTCCAACTAGGCAATCTAATTTGTTGGTGAATAGTGGTTCATAGTCTCCTGTTATAATCTTTTTCATTTCTGTGAAGTCCATAGTAATGTGTCCCCATTCATTTCTGATTTACATTATTCACATCCTTTTTTTCCTTTACCAGTATAACTAAGGGTGAATTGAAATTGTTGGCCTTTCCAAAGCACCAATTTTTGGTTTCATTGATTCTTTGCATTGATTTTTAGTCCCTAATTCCTGAACTATCACATTATAGTATTTCTTAATTCTTTCCTTTGGCTCACTATGGTTTAGTTTGCTTTCATTTTCTAGATCCTCCAGTTGTGAGGTTAGGTCTCTGATTTTATATATTTCTTTTTTTTTAATATAAGCATTTAAAGTCATAAATTTCACTCTCAGCAATGCTTTTATTGCATCCCATTTATTTTAGTATGTTTTAATTTTGTTTTCATTTCCCCAAGAGATGAACTGATTTCCATACTGTTTTTTATTGAACCATTGGTTGCTTCAGAATTTGTCACTTAATTTCCACATATTTGTGAATTCTCCAGTTTTTACTCTATTATCAATTTCTAGATACATTCAATTGTGGCCAGGGAAGATATAACATAAAATTTCAATCTTTTTAAAGTTTTTGAGAGGTGTTTTGTGACCTAATATATGATGTATCCTGCAGGATGATCCACTTACATTGGAGAAGAATATATATTATGCTGCTGTTGGGTGAATTTTTCTAAACATTTCTGTTAGGTCGAGTAGATTTATGGTATTATTCAAATCTTCTTTCTCACCTGATCTGGGTAGATTTCTATGTATTTCTTAAAATGGTGTAATGAACTCTCCTACTACCAAGGTAGAGCCTTCTATTTCTCACTTCAAATCTATTTATTTTGCTTCATATATTTTGGAGCTAGTTATAATTGTTATGTTTTCTTGCTGAATTGACCCTTTATCAATGTAACAGTTTTTCTTTTACTTAATTGTCTACTTAATCTGATATTAGTACAGTTAACTCAGCTCTCTTTTGCTCACTATTTACATGGTGTATTTTAATCCTTCCTTTCCCTTTCAGGTATCTTTTCTTTGATTTAAATTGGGGTCTCCCTTAAGCAGCACATAGTTGGTTTGTGTTTTTTCACCCATCCTAACATTTCTGTCTTTTGTTCAGAAAGCTTAATTCATCTACATTTCAAGTAATTACTGATACTCCAGGACTTCTCCTATCATTTTCCTATTTGATTTCTATAAGTCTCATACCCTTCTTACCTCTTAATTCTTCCAAATATGCCTTCTTTCATACTTATTTGATTTTTTGTATCTTACAATATTGAGTGCCTTCTCATTTCTTTCTGTATTTGTTTTTCATATATTTTATTTATGAGTCATTCTAGCTTCAATTTGACATCCTCAATCTATAGCAATCATATTTGACTTGGTATCAAGCTAACTTCAATAGCATACAAATGAACTGTTCCTATGTATACCCATCCATACTCTCACCTTTTTTGTCCTCTTGTCATAGATATATATCTTTATAAACTATGTGTCCAAAATCACAGATTTATTATTGTTTTTATACATTTGTTCTGTACAACCTGAAAGGCATAAATAGCAGTTTTAAAGATGAAAAATACAATACAATGTTATGGACATTCATAATTACTCATATGGTAACTTTTATGTAGTCTTTATCTCTTCATGCTGCTTCAATCCTCTATCCAGTGTCATATTTTTTTTCAGTCTCAAAAATTCTCTTTAAAAAACTATTCATAGGTCAAACCTCGTTCTGGTGAACACTCTCACCTCTTGTTTATCTGGGAATGCCTTAATCTCTCCAAGATTTTTGAAAGACAGTCTCATGAGATACAAAACTTAGAATTGGCAATTTTTTCAGACCTTCAAATATTTTGTCTACTGACTTCTTGCCTACATGTTTTCTAATAAGAAATAGGAACTTAATCCTATTGTGATTCCCTTGTCCATAACACTACTTTTGGACTTCAGTTTTTGTCAAGAACTCTCTCCATGTCCTTGGAGTTTGACAGTTTGACTTCCATGTATCTGGGTGTGTTTTTTTTTAAGTTTATCCTGTTTTGTCTTCAGTGGGTTTCTTGAATGTATATACTAATGTCTTTCATTAAATTTGAGAAATTTTATGTCATTATTTCTTTGAAAAGTCCTTCTACTTTTTCTTTTTCATTGTTTCAGGTATCTTTTAGTTTACCTCCTTGAGTGTATTGAGAATCTATTTTTTTAAAGTCACTGTCCAGTATAACCCAAGCCTGGTCTTCTTTGTTGATAGTTTCTGGGTTTTTAATCTTTTTTTTTAATGGCTCAACATTTCCTATTCCTTTTATTTAAAATATTATATTTCACATTGCATATTTTAATATTTTAAAGTGTTAGCTCTAAGGTTTACCCCCTGGAATGTCAGACATTTGTATTACACTAGTGACTTGAAGATATCCCTGAGTGCTAGTATCAAACAAAAACAAATTGAACACACACACAAAAAAAACCTTTCACAATCTTTGGAAATTGGCTATATTTGACTTCTGTTCTCCATCAGAGTTTAGCCTTTCCATCAAGCTCAGCCTTAGACAAATGTGAAGTGCAGTGTCCTCTATTTTCTAAGATTGTGTTTTCTACTAGGCTTGTGCTCATGTATGGCCTTTGCTATTCTCCCATTTGCAGGAATTTGAATGTCCCTTTTAGTCCCTATATAATAGAATTTTTCCCACTGCTTTTTGTTCTGTTATATGATATAAAACCAGTAATCCTTTGCTCCAGAACACTTAAACTTAATCATTTTGCACACTGCTTTAGCTGACCACAAGCTGATTCTGCCTGTAGTCCAAGTTCTGGGAAATTTAGTGCTTTACTTCCTTAGGCTGCTTAAAGCAGGTAACATGGAATATGTTGGTTTATTTAGACCAGAATTGTAAGTGTATTTCTAGATTCTGAGATGCTGTGCTGCTATACGAGTATAACCTGGTATTTCCATGAAACTTTAGGTACCTGTATGACACCTTAGACTGAGAGTTGGAGTTTAGCAGTTCTGCAAGTCAGCATTTCTAAACACAACTGTTAAAGAAATTGAAAAAGAGATCAGGCTTCAATTAGAGAAAAGAATGAATTGACTTTGTTGGAACTAAGGTAAATCAGAATACAGGGCAAAAGATTATATCTTTATAATCTTTTGTATTATAGAGCTTTACCTAATGTATGAGTCCAAAGACAGAGAGGTTTATTTTTTCCAAAAGTTAAATTTTCTCTAACACATAATGTAAATCAACCTGTCTGAATAGTTCATTTAAACAATCCAAACACATGGAGCCCAGAGGAATGAGGACATGTAAATCTGCATTGCCTAATGTATTACCCAGATATATTCCAGGGTATGTTGGGCCAATAATTGAAAAGTATTGCCAAAGTCCCTTGAGGATCTGGAAAGAAAATATAGAACTATTAAACTTTCCTACCTTGGAAACCCCTGATACTCTCTCAAACATTAGAGACTCCCAAGTTAATAAGCCAAACCCTTAATCTTGAGGTCTGTCTTTATGAAACATATTTCTGTAGCAAAGAAGCTAAGCTTGACAAAAATTATGCCTAAGAGTCACTTTCAGAAAATGTTTCCTGTTTCTCAAATGTGTCCCCTCTCTCTCTCTAAGCCCAACTCTGCAAGTAAAATTATTACTTTCCCCCCTCCCCTTCAGGGGCAGGACATCCGGGGTGAAAGTATCCCTGACAATGTGGGACATGATACCCATGAATGAGTCTGGCCCTGGAACCATGGGATTGATACCTTCCTGACCAAAACAGGGGAAAGAAATGTAACAAATTAAGGTATCAATGTCTAGGAGAGTTCAAATAGCACTGACAGGACTTTCTGGGAGGACTTTTATGCAAGCTTCAGCTTGATATTGCTAATTGCCATGGTTTGCCAAACCTCAACCAACATCATTCCTGTTAACCTTAAAGAGCATCTAGGGTTCTATCTGAGATTTTATAAAAGTTTCATGCACTAAGAATACTTTCCAGAAACTTATAACCTCCAAATGGTTCCTAAGCCAATAAAGTCTTGAAACCCAGAGGAACCAGCCTCTCCATGAACATCAACTAATTCCATCTCTACCCTATATTGTCAATACCCCTTGTCAACATAAAAATATTAGAATGGGCATATTCCAATAACCTTAAAGATTGGAAGAAGAATCAAAGGAGGAGAAGTTATAACAGAGAAGATAGGAGTCGACATATGAGTATAACTGCTGAATCATTATATACATATTTCTTTTAGTCTCCAGTGTCTTGGAGCAGCTAGAAGGAAAAGATTGAAATAGTGGAACTATAACCATACTAACCTTTAAAATCTTTTCTATAACTAGTTGTTAAAATGCACTTTGAAATTAGTTGCTTTTTTTGTTATATATTTCATAATGAAAAAAAATTTTAAAACTCCATTATAAGGGGTTTATTACATGGTCTGGGCTACCACCAGGTCTCAGTAAACTGGGTCTGGTTGTGATGGCCTGGAATGAAGACTTTGATAATATTTTCCTCTTAAATGTCTCATACTTTAAATAAATGCTTATCTTTATCCTGTAAAAATAAATGGTGCTGAGAAAACTGGATCCCATTTCCAAAAGAATGACAGAAGACACTTATTCACACCTTGTATAAAATCAGCTTTAAGTGGATCAGACACAAATATAAGAGCCAGAACTATCAAACTCCAAGAAGGAAAAATAGGGCAGCATTTTCAGAACCTGTGTTTGGCTGTGATTCCTTAGAATTTACACCTAAAGCACAAGTTACAAAAGGAAAAATACATAAATAGGACTTCATCAAAATTAAAACCTCATGCTCCAAAAAACAGTGTATCATGAAAGTAAAGTGACAACTTCCATAATGGGGGTAAAATATTTAGAAGCCACACATCTGACAAAGGTTTGATATGTAGACTATATAATGAGATCCTTCAACTTAACATAAAAACATTAACACGACTTTAATAATGGGCAAAAGACTTAAACAGACATCTTTCTAAAGAAATATACAAATGACCAAAAATCACATGAAAAGATTATCAATATCATTAGCCATCAGGTAAATGCAAATCAAACCACTATGAGATATCATTTAACAGCCACTAGAATTCCTAATTTAAAAAAAACACAGAAAATTAAAAGTGTTGATGAAGGTGCTGAGAAATACTGATATTTATTCATTGGAAGCAATATAAAATGATGCCACCACTGTGGAAGACAATTCGGCAGTTCCTCAGAAAATGAAAAATAAAAATATCATGGGATCCACCCATCCCACAACTAGGTATTTACCCCAAAGAATTGAGAGTAGGGATGCAACCATATTTCTTTTTTAGTTTTTTAAATGTTTTAAAAACATAAAACATACAAACATGAACATTCTTACCATATAATCATTCCATTCTTGTTATATAATCAATAACTCACAATGTCATCACATAGTTGTATATTCATCACCATGGTCATTTCTTAGAACATTTGCATCAACTCAGAAAAAGAAAAAAGAAAAAAAACTCATATATACCATACATCTTACACAACCATATTTGACAATTTTTCATAATTGCAAAAAGGTGGAAGCAATCCAAATGTCCAACCGTAAGTGAATAGATAAACAAAATTTGGTATGTGTACAAACTGGAATATAATTTAGCCATAAAAAGGAATGATGTTATGATACATACAATGGCATGAATGAACCTTGAATGCATTATACTGAGTGAAATAAGCCAGACATTAACATTGTATGAACTCATGATATGAAATAATTAGAATAAGCAGATTCATAGAGTCCGAATATAGAATATAGGTTACCAGGAGATGAGGTGACATTAGGAAATAGTGAGTTGTTTCTTAAAATATAGAAATTCCTATTTGAGCAGGGGAAATATTTTGGTAGTAGATGGTGCTGAAGGAAGCACAACATTTTGAACATAATTAAAAGATCTGAAATATATATATATGAATGTGTTTAAAAGAGGCAATGTTAGGTTGTATACATGATAATCGAATAAAAATTTTAAATAATAGCAATAGAACTACACTGTGCAAACAGGAACTCTTAGTTAAACTGTGGATCATAGTTAATAATTCAAATTTAAAACTGTTCTCTCATCAATTGTGAGAAATGTACCATACCAATGCAAGGTATTAATGATACGTTGGTTGTTTAAATTTGCTAAAGCTGCTGAAATGCAGATACCATAAAATGGTTTGGTTTCTACAATGGAGATGTACTAACAGCTCTGAGGCTATGAAAATGAAGAAATCTAGGCATCATCAAGATTTTATCTTCTTCTTAAACATGGGGTCCTGATGATCTTGGACTCCTCTCTCACATGATGAGGTGCATGGTGGCATTTGCTGATCCCTCCCTTCTCTTTCAGGTTTTGTTGTTTTCAGCTTCTGGCTCCTGGGGCTTTCTCTCTCAGCTTCTGGTCTTTCTCTGCATTTCATCCTCTTATAAAGGACTCCAGTAAAGGATTAGGATCCAATCTGATTGTGTGGGTCACATCTTAAGTTAAGATCCAACTCACCAAAAGATCCAACTTACAATTTGTTCACACCCACAGAAATGGATTAAATTTAAGAACATGATTTTCTGGGGTCCACACATCTTCAACCATCACAGTAGTATATGGGAATCTATATTCTACATGTGATTGCTCTGTAAATGCACAATTTTTCTTGTACATTTAAAAGAATATCACTTTTCAGACTTTCCTTCTCCCAATATTTTGAATCTTTCCTCATTGCTTACTTTTTCTTACATTTAAGTACTGTCTTTCCCTCTGTTGAATATGAAGTGAAAAAATAATAACTTTCCTATGCCATGATTCCCAAAACCCTAGACATCTTCTCAATGATAAAGGATCATGCTTTAGTTTGCTAAGGTGGTCAAAGCAGATACCATGAAATGGACTGACTTTCAGCAATGAGAATGCATTCGCTTACAGCTTTGAGGCTGAGAAAAATGTCCAAATCAACGCATCATCAAGTTGATTCTTTCTTCCCAAAGAGCAGCTGCCAGTGAAATCCAAATTCTTGGGGAATTCTTGATATTTTCATCGGAGTTCTCAACTTGGGGCCTGCCCTACAGACTTTGGTTTTGCCAATGTGTATGGTCACATGAGCCAATTTCTATAATAAATCTCACAACATGCACACACACACACACACATACATATATATATATATATACTGCAGGTTCTGTTTCTCTGGAGAGCCCTGACTAATACAACTATGCTTTTAAAAAAAGACAAATAAACAAACAAAAGCTACCCTTAATCCTATTATATCTAACATCTGCTTTGATTGTTCTCAGGTGTCTGAGTTTTTCAGTAGAATCATAATTTAAGGTCACCATCAATGATAAATATTCTGAATAACTATTTCCAAGATCTTAACATTATATCTTTCATTTTAGCATTCTCTAAAATTTTATAAAGTAGATCTACCACTGAAAGCATTGATTCCTTTAGGATGCCTATTTTCTAATTTTAGAAAGTGGATTTCAGTCTTTTCATTGAGACTCCTCAAAGCAAAATCACAAAATCATATATGGTATGAATCATTGAAATCTATGTTGAAATTAATTTTTGTATCCTTTTTCAAGCAATTTGTGGCATTTCAAAATGTCAGATATCAAAAATTACAAAAGTCTATTGGGAGAATGGATTGTAGAAGCAAAGATAGTCTTTAATACTTTTTGGTGTTACAAATGAGATTTGCAGTAGAGAATACAACAGGAAAAAATCATATTAGCACACTATAATAAAATAGAATGAAATTAAATACAAAAAGAAAACCTAGAAATCACAGCACTGTGTTTAAATATAATTATCAAGTAGAAATGGCTCAGAAAGGTAACTTTTTATGTTCTCCAAACTCTTATGTAATATCCTGTAATTTACAACAATTTTTCTTTTTCGTTTTCTCATGTCTTTAGTCAAAGTTTGTCAGTGTAGTGTTAAAATAAGTCTTTTTAAATATTTCTAATGTATAAGTCAATGCAGAAAAATTAATCTGGAAGATGGAAGAAGAAAAGGAAAGATGAGGGTGGGAGAGAGAGGTGAGGGAAAAGCATGGGGCACTGGGAGAGAGAGAGAGAGAGAGAGAACGAGGAAGAAATGTTGATATCTTTTACATACCTAATACTAAACTTTCAAAAAGTTCACAAAATAACTTTTTTAAATGCTTCAAGGAATGATTACTTAGATAGTATGTATCTTTAAATGTAGACAATAATCTTTTAGCAAGATTTTCTTTAAATCTCAGGCAATTTTTTCATACTTTTTCAGAGATACTCTTCTGAACAACAATGGTTTGGGGAAATTTGGGAGCTGATTTGATCCACAGCTATACAGAATCATACAGAGGGAAATCTCATGACTCTGATTTAGTCCTTGGTCAATCCATACTCTTCCAGGTTTGGGACACACTTTGTTTTCCTTTTAAACTCTGGCTTCCTTTTTCAATATACTATAAATAACCACAATCCAAGGTAAATGTTAGTACAAACATTTATACATATTATTATTAAACATATTATTGTATGGTACTTGGTGTTTTTATTTTTCAAGGTGTTGACCTAGTCTCATTCTTCATTTGTAAGACAATTTATGATCTCAGTTTAATTATGTAAGTGCCAGTATTCCACAATAAGACCTTGAAGCCCAAATACAGTCTGTGTTATATATTTATGATTTTCTGGCATTTATCCAAGCCCAGGTTTTTTCTGTGTGATTTGCTATCACAATATATTACAAGTCTCATGTATAGCTACTGTTTCAAAAGACCAAGTACAACAGCTTTACCCTTATAAATGTTTGATGCATGTTAATTTTTAAAGTAAATAAAACAGGGTGGGCCATGGTGGCTCAGCAGGCAGGAATGCTTACCTGCGATGCCAGAGGACCTGGGTTCGATTCTTGGTGCCTGCCCATGTAAAAATAAATAAATAGATGATAAATAAAACAAAATCACTAATTCTCTTAAACAATATTTGCATTGAAAGAAAGCAACAGCAAGCAGGTATTTTTTCACTACATATTGGATGTCATGTCTTTTTCATGCATTTGTTTATGCAATTTACATGTGTTTTTCATACAATAATAGACATCTTTCAGGTTGTGATTTGTCCTGCTTTGTCAACAAGTAAGATTATGGAAAGAGTGATATGTAAACAAACTTTCTTGACTGTATTAGAAAATGGAATAAATGACCTCTAAATGTCCTTACAATAACAAATCTCTATAGGCTCTAAAATATTGAATTTTGATTATATATGTCTTACTACCTATCAGACTAAGCTCAAATCATATAACTGCCATTCATGGAGGCACCCAACTTTCTTTGAAATCATGTCTTCCATTACTTCACAGTGGTCCTCTTATGGTGCTCAATATACCACAATCATATACATACATCTGTCCAATTTAGTTCTTATACTTGTAATCTTACCTTTTTCATTTTTCTTTCTGTGGGCTATAACTTAATCAAAGTTTATAACACAGTCTTTTTCCTCTTTTGAGTTCTTCCAAGATAAGTCTAAGTGATTATGTCTCTCTAGCATGAAGAACTTGTACATACAACACTAATTTGAGTTATATACCATCTAAGAAAAATTCTGCCTTTGTTTAAGGACTTTTGATTTAATTTAAAAGTGTGGGTCATTGCATGTGAGAAATATTCTCTTCTGCTTCTTTAAAAGCCTCAAAGATATTAATAGCACATTGTTAGAGCACATGAGACTCTTAATAAATGCTAATAGAATTAAGGAATGAACAAATGCTACATTTAAAGAGAGAAGGGTGGGCACACTTGAACAATTATTCAAAAATTATAGTCATATTTATGCCTCAATTATTAAGGTCAATTATGTATTTATTTTAAGTAAGGTGATTTATACTTCATTAATAGTAACTGACTTTCCAAACTTACTTTTAACTTTCAAGTACTTTGCTTTGCTTAGTAGGGGTTCACACAAACTCAGCCCACAATATTTTAGTGACACCTGTAGCAAAGGCATGGAATTTTACTGAAATCATTATGTGATTATCTTTAAAGTAGAATTATAAACAGAATCCTAATTTATTATAGGATTTGCTAACTGTCCCTACTGTTGACGTTGGCCTTGAGTAAAAACATTAAACATACACATGCTCCACCATATACGCTACTTTTTGTTTTTAAATATTTGATGTATGTATTTAAGTTACAAACCTAGTTTATCCTTAATAACAGCAACATGAATTTTTCAAAGTCCATCTTTGAACATTCTCATCTAAAGTTCCCATTTTTTGTCCCATACAGAATGTTTAGGTATAACAATGCTCAAATGGTTAATTTTACTCAATGTTTAATCTATGACTTTGTGCCCAGTTTCATGTTGCACATACTCTATGAAAGTTATATACAATCATAGATACTGAATGACTATATATTATTGAGCTGAATAATACAACACTCACCAATACCAACAACCCTCCCACCTATTTGATAACTACCCTCTCCTTAATGAGAAATAATGTCAGGTGATAAGCTTAGACACAAAATATTTTAGGATGAAAAGGAGAAGTTATGAACTCTCAAGTCTCAGAGATTTATAATTAGACTAAATCACTTATAACATTATATTTCTGCAAGTGAACAGTTGATGCTTCTCTAACAGAAAAGAAGTTCAGTGTTAAAGTTTTCTTTATTAAAAACCTATACACACAGCTACTTCATACTCACATACAGGCAACAATAAATGTCCTAAAATGCAATTTAGAAAAAAATCACTGTGTACAGACCCAGTGCCATTTGCCTCTTGACTTGCCCAGTAATGAGATGGTGTGATTAAGTTCTACAGTGGCTTATCATACCTATTCTATTGCTGCTGTCTTGTAAATTATTCAACAGTGATTCACTGTTTAGATTTTTTATAATTATAGGAAAATTTTCAAACACCAGGCTCCATTCTTGCTTTAATTCCCTGAATAGCAACAACAATGGAAGCAAGTTGATTGATTGTAAGATACAAGCATGTAGAAATAGAGTGGATATTTGATCAGGATAATTCAGGATCTTATGTATATTTCTGGTTTCTGGAATTGTTTTCTTACTAATTCTTTTTAATTATATTAATATTTTATAGGAGGCCTTTTCCATCTTTTTGTACTAACCTGATAATATATGTCAGCTATCCTTCTATTGTATGTGCCATTTTTTTCACATATTTAGAACTTCTCTTTTGTTATCCAGTTTTCTACATGCAGACTTTATCTAAATTAAAACAGGAAGTTTTTCTTTGCACTATTTAAAACCACCTAATTTTTAAAATTTTAGGCAGTTTTTATTCTTTAGATCAAACATGCTGTTACATTTTTCTCAAATTGATGAATATTCTTTAATATTGTTAGCCTCCACATATATTGACCTTGAGTTAGAGGCCTTTCATGTGAGTTTTACATGTAGTGACTTTTTCTTAAATTAGTACTAGACAACCTATTTACAAGATGCAGTTTAATTTTTAGTATCTATGCACTATTACTTAAGATATCCATTCAGTTATTATGTGTTTTTAAAAATTCAATTTATTTTTTGTGATTTAAATTGTATTATGAATAAAAATATTTAACACACTCTACCAAAGTAGCTGTGTTTCTTTTATGTCCCTTAAGCTATGACAGTAATGAAAGCAGTGTCATCTAATAATGAAGCATTTTATTATTTTTGTTAACTATATATATAGAAGTTACAAAAGATGGTTCATTCATGTTCTTTTCATTCAGCTTCTTTTTGTTGAACCTAGTGGTAAGCAACAAATGTCTATTTGCACATAATGGCATGAATTTACAAATAGATAGACAAAGCGAGAGAGGCAACAGATAAAATCTAAGTTAAAAAATACAGTTATAGGACTCCTATGCTTATGCTGTGTGAACTTAGAAGAGGAAACAATGATGGATTTTCCTTAACTTTTCTATATTAGACTATCTCTAGGCAAAGTGAGATTGTTTTTGGCATTCTCCTGATTTCAGCTGCCATTCTGTATTTTCAGTGTTTTTTCTTATGTTTTAACATAACTCATATCACTAATATTTTATGATTATGAAAGGACATCTACTTTTCAAGTTGCACCTATATTCTTAAATATCCATATAGAACAGAAACATTGAAGAAAATAGTAAGGCTTCATTACTGTGTACCTATTAAATTTCAAGCTCTATACTAAGAGTTTTACATGCATTGTCTTATTTAATCTGTAGATTTACCTTACAGGGTGGGTATCAAAATATCCGTTTTACAGCAAAATCAAGATTCATATTCATGACTGATTCTAAAACTCATGGTCCCTTCACTGTTCTACAGCGAGGATCTTTTGTGGAATTGGCATTCTGGTAACACTGCAAAGACTCTTAAAATAGATGTTCTTGGTGTACAAATCTAAGGAAAAGGAGTAAAACTTATGGGATATCTTCCAGCTGCCTTGAAATTCCCTCATATGTCTACAGGACTTTGTGTTAAACATGATAAAGGATGTGTGCCTCATGATGTAAAAGTAGTCCTCTACAATATGTCTTCTAAATGCAGGTCATCCTTCTGGCAACAATCAGAAAATATAGTTGATTATTATTATTATTACAAATAATGACAATTATTTATATGTTAAGTATTCATTTCTTTATATTTTTGCTTTCTGCATCAGGCCAAAGGAAGGAAGAAGATATTGAATCTCTGCAGCACCAAATGGTTTATGAAATCTTTCAGATGATTTAACTTTCTTGTGGGCCTATATTCTCTAGTAGCAATTGCAATTAATAGACATCTTAGACATGATAGACATTAATAATAGCTTGATGATAATGACTCATATCTCCCTATAGATCTATATATCTATATCTATAGTGCTTTAGATTATGTGCATTTTACCATGCTTTGATTAATTGTAACTACAGTTTCCCCCTTACATCCTATATGTATCAGTAAGATGATTAAAAATGGATACTGAGTACCCTTGTAAGTCTTAAACTAGAATGAAATTCTGTTAATTTGTAAATATTTCTCTTTGACTCATAGTGCCAATTCAATGACAGCATTATCATATAAGGAAAAAGTGCTCCCTTTTAAATTACAATGATCGAAGGGTCAGTATTTCAAATGGAAACCCATCTACAAACTACTTTTATAAATGCATTACTCCTACCAAACAAATTAACAGTGACACATTTTCTTCACAAGTTTGGAGACTTAGCTATAACTGTTAAAGAATACATGAGAGGAAACTTCACTGTTTTCAATTACACCCTGAGGAAGAGTGTTAGGAATTCTGCACTTTTAATTTTATCCTCAAGGAATAATATTGTGTAATGTAACATGAGGTTGGCTATTTTCTCTTTTCACAGTTAAAAAGATAACTCAGAAAGAATGTCTCCTGGAGGTAAATTTGCATTTTGTAAACTCAGGAAAAGACTGAGCACAATGAAATTCATGTTTTCTTTTAATTCTCACATTAATTTCTATCAGCAATGAGATTTCAAAGGCAATGTTTTGAGAAGGAACAGGTAAATTTTCTTCATAGTCAGAACCCAAAACATGTGCTATCATGCATTATAGATTAATACAATCAGAGTTGTAAACCTTACTTATTTTGATTTAAGTACTATATATATTACTGCCTCTGCCATCACCTCACTGCCTTATGTCAATGAGATGCATACGACAAACTGCTGTATAATTCCAACAGGTCATATTTGCTTAATATTTTCAACAAATATTTTCAGCCACTTTTCCACACTGGAAATAAGAAAATTTTGGCAGGTAGCTTTTATAGATCTAAACTTTTATATATCTAACTTATAATTAATGGATATAGATGTGTGATTGATACCTGTGGAGTTTGTGAATTAGTTTTAGAGGAGGAATGGTCACAGTTCAACCATTTTACCAAAACATTTATGGCCACTGATAAGATCAAACTGTTTGAATCCAAGTTTTCTTATCAGCAAGTTATCCCTCCCATAGGCATAATTAGTCAAAAAGCATTGCAATTATCATCACAAAAATTAACATTGTCACACAAAATGAATAAACTGCTCAATTGATAATAGAAATGAATATTTTTGTCAAAAAGCTGTGTCAAACTATTGAAGAAACATGCAATCAATTGCCATAGAAAAATATAAAATGCCAATTCTAAAATTGTTAATTTTCATGTTTAGCATTTTTATTTTGTATTACATTATGCATTATCTTCATCAGGCAGATAAAAATAGAAAACCAAAGTTCAAAATGAAATCAGAACAAAAATATTATGCATTACAAGGATGAACAATTATAAAATTCAACAAGAAGGGCTAAATTTCACAGAATCATTTGGAGTATGTTTTTTTTTTCAATGGAACACAATCCTAAAGATGCTTGTGGTACAATAGTATGAATTACATTAATTTTAACTCTTGAAAGGAATCATTGATAACTGTTCTGTAAGACATTTAAGCAGAAGGCAAGTTTTATATCCTCAAAAGAAATATACCTTTAGCTTCCACACACACAGAATCTCCTAAAACCGGTAAGATTTTTTTCTGGCAACTATACTGGAAATTTTTAGAAAACTCATTGTGGACCAAAAAAGTCATCATTTACCATTTCTCAACCTTTCTTCTATGTCAACAAACCTGAGTGTAATAGTATCTGTGAGTGCAGCTCACTAGACAGTGATCATCAACAGGGCTATGCACCATGAGGTTAACAGAATCTGGGTAGGGAAGAAGTGTGATTTGAAAGAGTCCCATCAGTTATGTTGACATGTGCTCTTAGAGGAGCATTCCCACTCAGTCATCCCCCCTGAAAATCACTGATCTCTCTTCCTCCAAAAGACACAGAATATTATAAACAAGCATTTGGGTTTAAGAGCATCTAGAACACTACTTCTAGCTTTTCATTAGCCAAGTATGTATTATTCTTTTAAAATTCCACTAACTCCCTAAATTGGGTTTTCAACAATGGTATATTTATTTCCTGAAGGTTGTGTATAGCAGATACTACTACCAGACAACAAGTTAGATGTGATGTTAATCACCAGGATGATAGCTGCCACCAATGATGTGCTATCTAGGCAGGGTGATTCTATAGGAGGGTCTCTATCTTCCAAAGCTGAAAGATTTCTCAAGCTGTTTCTTTTTTATACACCTATTGGGAGAATAAGAATTGCTATCTTCAGGTCTTATTTTGGTTCCTATGCTTATAGGAGATTTTTTTTCTTCAAATTTTATTGGATTTCTCATTGTTCAAGAAAAGCTTTGCCATATATGTGAAAGGAAAGCCAGTTAACACTCTGTATCTTTACTCTGGATTTGGTTCATGGGCCTAATAAAAAGGCAATTATTTGTTCATTTTGTGATAGTTAAGTTCAGGTTTCAACTTGGCCAGGTGATGATGCCCTGTTGTTTGGTTTCTATGGAATTAAATCATCAGTATGTGAAATTCATCTATGTAGGAGCAAGAGTTAATGGAAGACCTGCAGAATTTATTGGGAGCTGCTGGCCTCAGAGTGGCATCGGCAGTAAACTGTGGAGACTGTTATCTACTTAATTGGAGGACAGTCTGGGAGGGAGAGAATGTTTGTTTTTTCTTAAACCCCAAGGTCTTTATGGCTATCTTTAGTATGTAGGGAGTAAAATACTGAAAAGTAAGCACTCTGCTTTATCACAAAATGCATGCATGCTTTTTGTCACATAAACCCTGCAATATATAAGCAGGAACTAGTTAAGAATAAAGTTGTCTGTTGTCTGTTGTCACTAAGCTTCAGACCCCCTGATCCCATCTGTCTTTCTCATTATTCCTTAATATCCTTTGAGCTCTGGTCCCATGGAAGCAACACATCTATGTCTGATTACATTTACAATCAGCTAAGGGGAGTGCCTTCCACAATGAGTGAGGCTTAATTTAATTAGCTGGAGGCTTAAAAGAGAGAGGTCATGGGTGGTGCAATGGTGGCTCAGTGCAGAATTCTTGTTTGCCATACCAGAGACCTGGGCCCATTTCCCAGTGCCTGCCTATGCAAAAAAAAAAAAAAAAAGAGGTCATAAGAGAGCTCAGCAGCTCAGCATACCTCATCTCAGGACTCACAGCTCAGCTCATATGTTTGGGGATGCAAAAAGGAGTTGCTCTGGGGAAAAGCCACTGGAACCCACAAGCCAGGGGAGAAAGTCAGCAGATGTCACCATGTGCCTTCCCATTGACAAACTCAGATGAATGATAGCTGCCTTTCCTCTACAGAACTATACATTTGTAACTAAATAAATCCCATAATTAAAAGCCAATCCATTTCTCATGTGCTACAATCTGGCAGCTTTAGCAAGCTAAAACAGTTTCTTTATATGTTGTGCTGGTTTGAAAGGATGTATGTCCCCTAGAAAAGCATGTTTTAATCAAAATCCCATTTCATAAAGGTAGAATGATCCCTATTTAATACTGTATGTTTGAAACTGTAATCAGATCATCTCCCTGGATGATGTGATATAGTCAAGTGGTTGTTAAACTGGATTAGGTGATGACATGTCTCCACCTATTTGGGTGGGTCTTAATAAGTTTCTGGAGTCCTATAAAAGAGGAAATATTTTGGAGAATGAAAGAGATTCAGAGAGAGCCAGAGAAGAATGGCATAGCTACAAGAAGCAGAGAGCCCACTAGCCAGTGACCTTTGGAGATGACGAAGGAAAACACCTCCAGGGGAGCTTCATGAAACAGGAAGCCAGAAGAAGCTAGCAGATGATGCTGAGTTCACTGTGTGCCTTTCCAGATGAGAGAGAAACTCTGACTGTGCTTGCCATGTGCCCTTCTACTTGAGAGAGAAACCCTGAACTCCATAGGCCTTCTTGAACCAAGGTATCTTTCCCTGGATACATTTGATTGGACATTTCTATAGACTTGTTTTAATTGGATATTTTCTTGGCCTTCAAACTGTAAACCAGCAACTTATTAAATTCCCCTTTTTAAAAGCCATTCTGATTCTGGTATATTGCATTCCAGGAGCTAGCAAACTAGAACATATGTTAACACTTTTATTTTGATTAAAAAAGGAATAACAAAAATCCTAACTCTTAGACATTTAGAAGGTGTTTGGTTGCCCACATTCAATGTCTATGAATGCAGTAAACTTGATACAGCTGTATCAGGGCTCTATGAAATTATCTCATCTTTCCTTATTGACAGCCAGAGTATATGAGTCCATATGCTCCAGATTATCCTACTAAATGTGTTATGACAGAAAGGGTGAAAGCATGAATAACCAGGTGCCATGAGAGCTGTAGTGCAAGCTGGGTTTGTTTAGCTCATGCTAAACATACCAAAGAAGTTAGAAGGTGGATTTTCAGATGACACTACAGTAGCAGTATGATCACTGAAACAAAAAGTTAAATGTATTGGAGATGGTGATACTTTTAAAAGGAAAGGGAAAGAAAGGGAAGGAAAACAATGGCATATCTAAATATGTGCATGAACAAAGGCTACAGTGTGCTAAATATTAAACAACCTGTCTTATCTATGAGTGGGAAGGGCCATATTATGAAATATTATAAAATTTTTGCCTAGAATATCAAAGGCACAGAAGGAAATGAAGAGAACACCAGAAAAGGGTGATTGTGAAAAAGGATACATTTGCTGTGCACATGCTTCTGCCATTTACCATTACTTCCTAACAGTAAAACCAGACAGGAAAAACTTCACTCTCACCTGTATGACCGGGATGAGAGAATAACACACAGAAGGGCAAACAGAAACAAAGCACAGGAATATTTGGAAAGTAATGCACTGTGATATCACTCAGTCAATTATGGACACAGATGCATAATTCAATTCATACTAATAAGGACTCCCAGTTCCCAGAGAAAAATCACTGCCATTTCTTTGATGAGGTAAACACATGTTGTACTAAAGTTTTATTATGATGCTGAATGTAGTACCTGCAGGATATGTTGTGTCACTGGTATATGTATATGAGAAAATACAGTTGCATCAGTCAATGCTCATTTCGAGCTCATAAATAAAAATTTTCCACATCTATTTTAGTCTTAAACCCATTCCAACAGTACAGTTAAACATGCTAATAACAAGTTTGATACAGTTACAATTATTTGAAGAATTAGATTTAGTATGGATTTGGACACATGCAAAAATGTTAAAGCAAAGGTAATATTACTTTAGACTATTTATCTTTTTATGTTTCCATTTATTGATGATGTCAGTAACTATATTTTGAGTAGCTCCATGTGAGTTATCAGACAAGTCTTTACCTTAGGATGAGTGATTTTGTTATAATAAAAATAAAATGGAGTGGTGTAATGGGAATTCTTGACTGCCATGCTGGAGACCCAGGGCCAATTCTCAGAGCCTGCCCATGCATAAATAAATAAATAAATAGATAGATAGATAGATAGATAGATAGATAGATAGATAGATAGATAGATAGATAAAATGAACACCATGTGTGCACCTAGTGCACCAAGTCCATATCATTAAAGCTAACAACAGCTTTATAAAGTAGGTATTATTAGCATCCCTATTTTCTACATTTGAAAACAGAAGTATAGAGACATTAATCAATTGAAAATTTAAAAATACCGGTAACTGAGAAGTGGGAGTTAAACCAACCTTGTCTGCACTCTTAAATCACCATTTTTGTTATAATGGTCAATAGACATGAGAAAAGACAAACTTGAAAATGTGATTGATCTGAAGTTCATGAAATGAATCTGTAGAGTTAGTAATATTTTTTCTGTTCTATGATATGAACTGTTTTATTTTCTGAAACATTAGAGAGGTTTTTTGCATTTTTTCACTTTTGTGACTTTTAATTTTTTCAATTAGAGAAATTGTAGGTTTACAGAAAGATCATGTCAAAAATGCAGCATTGCCATATACCCCCATTATTAACACAATGCATAAGTATGTTATCTTTTTTACAATTGATGAAAAACATTACAATTTTGGTATTAAATATAGTCCATATTTTACACTAAGGTATATTTTCTCCCAATATACCACCTGCTCTGGTTTGTTAGCTGCCAGGATGTAATATACCAGAACTGAAGCAGCTTTTAAAAAGGAGAATTTAATAGGTTGCAAGTTTACAGTTCTAAGGCTGTGAATTTGCCCCAATTAAAGGAAGTCTATAGAAATGTCCAATCTAAGGCATCCAGGAAAAGGTGCCTTGGTTCAAGAAGGCTAATGATGTTCATGGTTTCTCTTTCAGCTGGAAGGGCACATGATGAAGTCTGCTAGCTTCCTCTTCCAGCTTCTTGTTTCATGAAACTCCCTAGGAAGCATTTTCCTACTTCATTTCCAGAAGTGGCTACCTGGTGGACTCTCTGGTTCCTGGTTCTGCAGCATTTTCCTCATTCTCAAAAAGCAAAGTCTCTCTGAAATATCTCCTCTTTTATAGGATTCCAGTAAGCTAATTAGAATGGGTGGAGACATGTCTCCATTTAATCAAGTTTAAAACCCACAATTGATTGAGTCACATCTCTGTGGAGATATCCTAATCAAGTTTCCAACCTATAGTACTGAAACTGTTGCTCCCACAAGATTGATTAGAATTAAAACATGGCTTTTCTAGGGTACATAAATTCAAACCAGCACACCACCCTACTATTTAACACCTTGTATTGGTGTGGTACATTTGATATAATTCATGAAAGTGCATTTTTATAATTGTACTATTAAATGTAGTCCATCATTCACAAACAGAGTTCATTGTGTTATACAGCCCTATGTTTTATCTTTTAATTTTTATTCTAGTAACATATATATGACCTACAATTTCTGCTTTTAACCACAGTCATATAAAATCCACTGCTGTTAATTTCACTCACAATGTGCTATCATTACCACCATTCATTTTCCAAATTAGGAATTCTATAAAAAGTAAGCCTTAACTTCCCATTCCTCCCCCCAACCTAGCCCCTGACAACATATATTCTAGACTCTAATTCTATGAGTGTGCTTATACTAATTTCACATCAGTGAAATATACAATATTTGTATTTTTGTCTTATACAATACTTTTTGTCTGACTTATTTCACTCAACATAACATCTTCAAGGTTCATTCGTGTTGTCATATGAACCAGAACTTAATTCTCTTTTGACGCTGAATAATATTCTGTTGTATGACTACACTATATTTTGTTTGTCCATTCATTAGTGGATGGGCACCTTGGTTTGCTTCCATCTTTTAGCAACAGTGATTAATGTCACTGTAATCAGTGCACACCTCTATTAAAGCCACAGCTTTCAATAATTTGAAGATATTTACTTAGTAGAGGGATTATTGGCTCATATGATAATTCTATACTAACTTTATGAGGAAATGCCAAGCTTTATTCCACTGAGGCTGAACCATTTTACATTCCCACCATTAATGAATGAGGATCCCTATTTCTCCATATCCTCTCCAACACTTGTGATTTTCTTTTTTTTTTTTTAATACTAGCCATTCTGGTGGGGTGAAATGATATCTCATTGTGTTTTGGGGTTGCATTTCTCTAATAGCTAATGATGTTGAGCATCTTTCCAAGTGCTTTTTAGCCATTTGTTTATCTTCTTTAGAGAAATGTCTATTCAAATCCTTTGCCCTTTCTTTAACTGGGTTTTATTTTTATTGATGAGTTGTAAGATTTCTTTATATATTCAGGATATTAGACCATTAACAGGTATGTGATTTCCAAATATTTTCTCCTAATGAGCAGGTTGTCTTTTCACATTTGTTGATAAAGTTCTTTGATGCCCAAACATTTTTTTTTAATTTGGAAACAAATTCAGCAAAGTAGCAGGGTACAAGATCAACATACAGCATATTATATACTTGTATTGAGCAATCTGAGCAGGAAGTCAAGAAAAAAATCCATTTTCAATAGCAGCTAACCGAATCAAATATCTAGGAATAAATTTCATCAAGGATGTAAAAGATGTATACATGGAAAATATAAACTTTGCTGAAAGAAGACTTAAATACATGGAAGGACATTCTGTGTTCATGAATTGGAACACTAAGTATTAATAAAAGTCAATTGCACCTAAAATGATTTATAGATTCAGTGTAATCCCAATAAAAATTAGAACAGTCTATTTTGGTGTAAATGGGAAATTCAATAATAAAATTTATTTGGAAGAGTAAGAGGATGCAAATAGTCAAAAACATCCTGAAAAAGAAGAACTAAAGTTGGAGGACTAACACTTTTAGATTTTAAAGCTTATGGCAAAGCTACAGTGCTCCAACTAGTATGGTATGGGCACAAAATTGACAAATAGATCAATGAAATCAAACTGAGAGTCCAGAAATAGGCCCTCATATCTATGGGCAATTGATTTTTGAGAAGGCAGCCAAGTCCAAACAATTGGGAAAGAATAGTCTCTTCAACAAATGGTGCTGGGCAGGCCACGGTGGCTCAGCAGGTAAGAATGCTGCTTGCCTGCTGTGCCCAAGGACCTGGGTTCGATTCCTGGTGCCTGCCCATGTTAAAAAAAAAAAAACAAAAGAAAAAACAAATGGTGCTAGTAGAATCGGATATCCATATACAAATATTAACTCAAAATATATCCAAGGCCTAAATATAAGAACTGTAGAGGAGCATCTTCAAGATCTTGTGTTAGGAAATGTTTTCTTAGGCTTTACATCAAAAGCGCAAGCTACAAAAGAAAACAGAGATAAAAGAGACTATTTTTTTAAGTACAAGAAGTTTAGAACTTTAAATCTCTAAGCATTAGTTCTTCCAAACAGTTATATGTGTGTGTGTGTGTGTTTGCACGTGCGTGTGTGTGCATGTGAGGTGCAGTATTAAAGGGGGGAGTACCAGAATAATTTTTTTCTTTCAACCTTCTCCTACCTCATTAACTCTTCTTCTCTTATTAAAGAAGAAGAATAAGAGGAAAGTTAAGGGAGAGTAGGAAGAAAACAAGGGAATGGAGAGAAGGAGAAATGCAGGTACTGAAGAGGAGGGCAGAGGAAAGAAAAGAAGACAACATTTTCTTAATATTTAAAATTCTTCTCTAATGTGATTCTGAATAGTAATATTGCAAGAGTACTGAACTGAGAGACTGGAAATCAAAGAATGAAAAATTTTGTCAAAATTAGCCATGTGAATGTGGACACATCATTATATACACTACATTTAAATCTCATTATATGCAATGCATAAAATGAACAGATGCCAGTCCTGATTACTCCAAAGGTCCCTTTTAAATCAAATTAAATTATTTCTCTTATATTTCTTATATTTTCAACTTAGGTTATAACATATTATCAAAAAAAGCATATTAGTGATAAGCAACAGCCTGTTTTCCCAATGTCAACATATGTTCAACTTCATGAATATATGTCACATTTAATAATTTCCAAAATAACATTATCTTTAGTAATACTATTTAAGCATTGATGTTAGGTGTTATACTGTCACAATTTAGTAAACATTATTATTTGTTATTCTTGTTTTCACCATCTACATGAATATACAGTTTGATGCAAAATTTTCTGTTGTGTTTTATACATATATATCATTCCTAAATATTCAATAAAATAATGCAGCCAAATTGCTATTACAATATTCATGAAATTGCTTAAAAAGCATTTCTTAGTAAATTCAAGTGGCTCACTTTCTCTGTCTGACGTCACTTTTTTATGACAATACACTGATGTTCTAAAATGCTTATGTCTGAAGTCTAGAACTATCAAATTGCCTTTCTAACTCTATAAATACTATTTATGGTCTACTTCTTAGAAGCATAACATTTCAATCAATTCCATCATACTCTGAGTTTAATAGGTATCTTTTGATTGTCTAGGAACTAAACAGTAAGAAAAAAATAATTCAACAGCTAAAAGAAACAAAATATTAGAATTATACATTCTATGTTTTTGTTCTTGGAAAAATCCCTCCTTAAATCCCTTTCCTCTCCCTACTACCATGTTTCTCTGCTTCCCTTTCATCAAAGCCTTCAAAATAATTGCCTATCCTAGCTGTCTCCCATTTATCTCTTCTTGTTATATCTTGAACCAAATCTATGCAGACTTTTCAACCTCCAACACTACTCTGCATTTTCTCTTATCAAGGTCACAATAACTTCCATGTTGCTAAAATCACATAGTCATTTCTTAGATTTACATGGTAGATCTCATTTACTTGAACACTCATTTGACATTGCTGATCATGCTTCCCCTTTCTAGAAATATTTATTTACATACCTTCTGGTATGCAACTGTCTCCTATATTTCTTCTTATATCATACTGCTCTTTCTCAGTCTGCATTGCTGATTCTCCTCACTTCCTCCACCTCTAAAAGTTAGTGCCTTAGTTGTTAGTTCTTAGACTTCTCATTCTAATTTCATTTCATTGGTGATCTCCTCCTCATGACTTTAAATATCATCTAACACTCTTAACTCCAAACCCAGAATCTCCCCTGAATTCCATGCTTGTACATTTAAGTGCCTATTTAACATCTCTGTTTGCACATGAAGCAGGCACCAAAACCCACTATGTCTCCAAATAAACTATTTTAACTCCAAACATTATTTTCCCATAGTCCTGACCATCTCAATAAAGAAAAAATTCAAACTTCCATTTCCTTAGATAAAAAAAATTGGAGACACCCTTCATTCCTCAATTGTTTTTAAATCACTTGTCTAATCCTTCAAGCAATCCTGTTGCTTGTATCTTCAAAATATATCTATAATCTGACAATTTCTCATCACATCTGCTTCTATCCTTGTTTAAACAATAATTCACTTTAATTATTTCAATAGCTTACTAAATGGTCTCTTTTTTCACTCTAGTCCCAATTAGTTTGTTCTCCAAGAACAATCTTACAATCTTAAGATTGTAAGAGTGACAATCTTAACATAAATTAGACATGCCACTCCTATACTCAAAACCCTCTTATAGGAGTCATTCTAACCTCTTTTTTCATTCTGGTAATAGCAATCTGTTCCAGTAACCATTGCTGAAAAAAGTTTGCAGTTATTTCAATACTTGTAAAAACAGCCAGATAACACCCCTTTTATAGATTCCAACACCAGATAGCCAGTGTCCCCTTCTCAGTGATCTGGGTCCCAGGCCCATGGAATCCTACTCCACATTCATAGGCATAAACACAACTGAAAAACACCTCCTCCTCAAAGAGTTCCAATTGTCTCCAAAATGGAATAAGCCCACTATAGCCTGTCTCTAAAATTGATTTTAAATAAAAATTTCTGTGAAATATACAAAAAGAAACCACCTGAGATATCTGAAATATGAGCAAAAAAGCAGCTTGTGAGAGGAGTTTACACACAGAGGGGCAACCCATGCATGACTGAAATTACTGAAAATTGTTCCGTTTTGTCTCATGGAGATAACTACGGGGTGAGGTTTGGGTGGTGGTATTGCAAAGATGGACAGAGGTGGTGGAGCTGGCAGCTAAAACTCTAATAGAAACCTCATTTCCTGGCTAGAAGAAACAGAAAAAGACTCCCCATAGGTCAGAGAATCTAGAGAAAATCTGGGAAACAAATGTTAAATGAGAGAACTTCCTTATTCTGGTTATGAACCCAAACAAATCCCAGGCTCATTTCTGAGCTGAAGAAGACTGAGACAAACCCAAATCAAGATAGCAATGGCTTTGAGAAATGAACTATGATGTGAACTACCACCTAAGCCTCTGGCTAATTCCTGAGTCCTGCATTTAGTAAAGTAACACAAGCATAACAATGGATTTCAACACTGAACTTGAGATTAGAGCTGTCTAAAGTAAGCAAGACAATACTTGTTGTCTGACATTAGCAAACCAGGTTGATTGCCTGCTACAGCAAATAACAACAACAATAAAACATTAGCCAGATAATTAAAATAAGACTCAGAGTCTATAATACATAACATTTCACATAAAAAAGTCTTAGGAAAATATGACCAACCCTTAAAGGAAAATAAAAATGAACAGATGCAAATCCTGTGATGACCCAGATGTTGGAATTATCAAGCATAGATTTTAAATCAACTATTAAAATTACATACTCCATGAAATAAATGAAAAGATAGTTCAATCCATTTCATAGAAACTACAAACAAATAGCTAAAAATTTTAGAACTTAAAATTGCATTATCCGGTGAGAAGAAATGAAGTATCAGTGGCTGAGAGATTTCAAACAGAGTCGAGAGGTTATCCTGGAGGTTATTCTTATGCATTATATAGATAGCCCCTTTTTAGTTTATGGTGTATTGGAGTGGCTAGAAGAAGTACCTGAAACCATAGAACTGGGTTCCAGTAGCCTTGTTTCTTGAAGATGATTGCATAATGATAGTTTTTACAATGTGACTGGGTGATTGTGAAAACCTTGTGTCTGATGCCCTTTTTATCTAGGGTATGGACAAATAAGTAAAAAATATGGATAAAAGATAAGGAAATAATAGGGGAGAAAAGGTTTAAAAATTGGGTACATGGAAATACTAGTGGTCAATGAGAGGGAGGGGTAAGTGGTATGGTATGTATGAGTTTTTTCTTTCTTTTTCTGGAGTGATGCAAAAGTTCAAAATAATGATCATGGTGATGAATACACAGCTATGTGATGATATTATAAGCCATTGATTGTACACCATGTATGGAATGTTTGTATGTTAAGAATGTTTATATGTTTGTATGCTGTTTTATCAATAAAAACATTTTGTAAAAAAATATAAGAGGGACAACTGATTGTTCTGATGCCAGATAAGCTCTGAAAACAAGAGGTACTGGTCTTTAGAAGCACATCAACCAGTTTTGTTCCTCTATCCCAAAAGGTCAACACCCCTTTTCAGCACAGAGAAGTTACAGAGGCCATTGCCAAATATCCCTGAAGATTGTGAGAATGATCAAATGAGAGGGATGAGGTGTAACTGAGAAACCAGGTTCTAACAAATGATTGTGACTACTGACTCATTATATAGATATTTCATTTTAGTTTATAGTCTTAGAATAACTAGAAGGAAATACCTGAAATTGTTGAACTGTAATCCAGTAGCCTTGATCTTTGATAATGATTGTATTACTATATGTGAACATTTTATCATGTGACCATGTGATTATCAAAACCTTGTGACTCCCTTTGTCCAGTGTATGGGTAGATGAGTGATAAAATAAAGACAGAAAATAAGGGGCAATAAGGAGTATGGGATGTTTTGAGTGTTCTTTTTTATTTTTTTTATTTTGAAATATTTTCAAAGTTACAGGACAGTTGCAAAAATAATGCCAGCCACACACAGAGAACTCCAAAATAACCCACTGACTCATTATTTCAATGATTAAGTCAAAACACCCATCACAACTGAGTAGAAAGAAATCATTCTTTTCATGCTTATATATCCATATCCCATCCCTCAATACTTTTACCCTATCTCACTACTTTACTGTATTTACTTATTTACATGTTCCTCTTCCCCACCATAATATTAAGTCTTGAGGGCAAGGCTATATCTTATTAAGCACCTTGTATGGACTTAATAAATATTTGATGAATAAATGAATATAAAACTAAAAACATCAAACAATCTGAACAATCATCTGATCATCTGATTTATAAAAAAGCAACAAATTTTAAGTGATATAAAATATCATTTTTAAAACAGCATCAAAAAGTGAGTGTATTTAATAACACTCAATTGGCTCATAACAGTATGTTTAATGAACTGGTAACAGACAAAGTCAAAAGAAGACAAGGAAATGTTGTCTTCTAAGGACTAGAATCCAGGTGCCCCATAACCATCTGGCATCCATTCATTGTTGTGTCTATGGTTAGAAATGTACATGATAGGAACTCCAGGGATCTTTTGGATTCTTTGCTTAAGGTCCCAGCCAACTGTGGCAACAATATAACACTTGTGCTGAGTTAATCTCTGTAGTAAGCAGTCATCTGCATATGTTCTTTTGTGTGTGCATGGCAACCATTCAAATCTTGGGTCCTTAGTGATCCTTAGAGCCACTTGATACTTCTGTCCCAATTTTTCAATTTCAGCCATTACACAGTTATACAAGGGATACACTTGGCATACAATAGTCCATCACCGAGTGCAATAAATCCAGTTAGGCTTTAATGGAAAAGTTGATAAAGTTGGTATTGAGTAGGATGTGGCAAGATAGGCCCAGCTGTGTATTATTGGAAGAACAAGTGGGAAGGGGAAGGGTGCTGGTGCACTTTTCTTTCCTTGAGTGCACTGAGATCTTTCTTTTCTTTCTTTTTAGGTTTTAATCTGTCTTTTTCTTTAACCCTCTGATCACTGAGATTGAGCATTCACTTCATGGTTGCTTATTTCCTTATTTTCTTTTTCTTCCCCATGTTCATGTCACACTCTCATTCTTATTTTCTTTTTATTTTTTTGGAGTAATGGAAATGTTCTAAAATTTATTGTAATGATGAATACCAACAACTATATGATGATACTGTGAGCCACTGATTGCATACTTTGGATGAATTATATAATATATGAATATATATCAATAAAATTGCTAATAAAAAGGTGGTAAGGGCCATAAAAAGTAGATCTGTGTGAGCCTTGTAAAAAATGCATTATCTGTAATACAGTTCACATAATGGGCTTACTAGAAAATGGAGATGATAGCAGGACAAGTCAATGAATTTGAAGATAGATCAATAGAATTTATCCAATCTAGAAAACAAATTTTAAAATATTGAAAAAGAATGAAGATAGCTTAAGAGAATATTGGGACAATATAAAAATTATAAAGTATATGCAATTGGTGTTTTGTTCGATTTTGACACTTCTTAGTAGGCAACAAATCTTAAAATTATTCCATTCCTAAAGTAGTAGAATCTCTTAGCAATATCAAAAGTTCAGTTATTGGACAAAGACCATGGATTCTTTTTCCAAATGCATTCAATAACCAATTCCTGAGACACTGGGGTTTCAAAAACAGAAAGAATGTCTTACTTAGTGCATAATAGGAGAACAGATGGCCTATGAACTAAAATCTGTCTCCCCAAGCTACACTAATTCTGATAGTTTTATTAAAGAAAAAGGTGGGTAGGGTTTAGGATAATGAGGACCATGACCCCAGAATACATAATTAGAGATGATCTAATTATTGATCATGCACAGAATGATTAAATGCTAGAGAAAGTAGGTAAGAAAATGATGGAATGAGATGTAAGTGACTTGTAGGTTAAAGTCTATGATACTGTGCATATCAGGCAGGCTTACTTTGCTTAAATCCAGTCTTGGTTGTCAAGATACTTTTAAACTTGGGGTGGGTTAGTTCTGGGCTGGTCCAAGACCCTTTGTTAATAAGCATTAAGGGTTATCTTTAGTGACTAGAAGTCTCTAAAGTTGAAAAACTGGATAAGTTAGTATGAATGAAGTTTAGCCACAAGGTTTTACAATCACAAGGGCAGAAGACAAAGGCTATATAAGCATTATCAGAGATCAAGGCAGCTGGATTACAATTTAGAGACTTCGGGTATTTCCATTTGTTTACTCCTATATACAAGAAAGCAAAAAGGAATATCTATATAATAATTCAGCAATCAAAGTTATCCCTTACGTCCTGATCTCTTGGTTAAAACTGTTCCCTCTCATTTGATAATTATTTCTCAATCTTGTGGGGTATTTGGGCAATGACTCCTCTAACTGCTTCAAGGATGAAAAGGGGCACTGTTATTAAGAGGCAAAAGGATAAAATGATGAAAACAGTTGACCCAGTAATTCTAGGTTTCAGAGCTTCTCTGGCATTAGAATAATCTGAAGGTTTTAAATGTTTTAAAAGCAAATCCTAATAAGTAAAATTTTATAGAATCCAGGGTATTTTTAAGGGTTTCCAGGAATTCTGTTGGTTGGGGGTTGCCATACTGTGGCAATTTGCAATATCTGACTGAAGCTTGCATGAGAGTAACCCCTAGAATGACTACTTGATTCAATTTGAAATCTCTCAGCCATTGAAACTCTATTTCCTTTCCTTCTTTTGATCAATTAATCCATAATGCTGGGGCCAGGCTCATCCTTGGAACTGGTGTTTCATGATGCCAAAGCCAGTTTTGTATTGTGATGCCAGGGCAAGTTATATCCCCATGATGCCAGGGCCAGGCTTACACCCCTGGAAATTGTGTCCCGCATAGGAGGGAGGGTCAGAGTTTGGCCTAGAGAGGGACCACATTTGAGGAAAAACAGAGACTTTTGGGAGATGACACTTAGGCACTAAGCATAAGTAGGTTCAGTTTGCTATTATAGAAAGAAGTTTCATAAGGGCAAGCTACAAGATTGAGGCCTTGGTTTGTTAAATTGGGAACCCCTTCTGTTTAAAAAAAGTCAGAAATTCCCCAGGTTGGGAAGTTTAATAGTCTAATTTTTCCCAGTCCTTCAAGGGACTTTGCAAACATTTTTTCAATTTCTTCCCAGAATACTCTGAAATGCATCATGGTATAACATAAACTCATGCAGACTATAAATATGTTATTCCTTATTCTAGATTCTATATCAAATAAAACTGAATTAGTGTGTTTAAATTAACTGACCAGAACAAATTAGATAGTGTGCTGCAGAAAATTTAAATTTTAGACAAAATAAACATTTTTCTTTTTGTCTCAAACAAAAGTTAAGGCTTTAAAATGCAGACAATATTAGATTTTTTTACCAGGTATATTGATTTACCTTAATTTTAACCAAATCAATTTCATAACATCTTTAGTTGGAGTTTGATTTTTTTCAGTTTTTTTTTTAACAGTTGCTGTATGAACCCATGCTGACTTTCAGAACTGGAGAACTAAATATGAGTCTCAAATGTCACACAGACACTTAAAGTTCCAGGGAACTACTAGATTATACAAAGATCAGAACATGTTAGAATTTTAAAATAACGGTTAAAGCTTTAAGTTATTTTTTCTGTGCTGTATGGCAGGGGCCACATTTCATTCTTTTTCCATGTGAGTATACCATTATTGCAGCACCATTTGTTGAACTTTTTTGTTTGTTTGCTTGTTTTTCTTCTTTGTTTGTTTTTTAGGAAGTGCATGAGCCAGGAATCCTAAGCTTTAAGTTTTCTAAGCATTTTTAAATGGAGCTGCTTTCAAAAATAAAAGCATTAGAGAGTTGTTTTATATTAATGAACCATAGCAGAGGTTTTATACTGTTTTGTTTTTAATACATTTACCAGATTATGTTAATTAACAGAAAAGTATAATTCATATATTTGTCCTGCCTTTCTTTTAAATTTTTTCCCTGTTGCAAATGCAGGTCTGACCTGCAGCTGAAGACATATCTTTTTAGAGAAGTACTAGAGCAAAGCAGTGCAACTGACAATTTTGGTGTTTCTATGATCTGTAGCTTTTTAAGAATAACTGAAAGCATGAATAACAACACCATAGCATTGTTTAACATCATACAGATCAGGATCAGGATCAGGATATAACATGGACAGTGAGAACATTGTCAATTTTTTAGGAATTTTATACAGTGCTTGAATATATGAATAATATTATTTCACCTATACAAACTTAATCAGCAACAAGATAGGAAATTGCTTTTAACCACTGTAATGCTCCCCAAGCACCTTCTATACAGTAGGTTAAACTATTTTAGCACCTTACTTACACAAGGTGAAAGAACAAATTCTTTGTAACAGTTTTTATCTCAACACTGAGAAGACTTGTCTTTGGAAATAAAGGATGATACAGCCAACATAAACATTAACAAGGATATTATTCTGACCTAAAATCTAGCAAAGTACTTAGATGACAAGAAAAACTTTTTAAACAAACTTTATATTAAGAGCAGACTAACAATCCATCTTATTTTAACAGGGAGAAAACTAAGCTTTAGTTTTGTATGAATACCCAGCTTGACACAAAAGCTTTCTCTCTTTGAAATATATGATAAACAGACATTACATTTTGGTCATCACTGATTACAACAGATAGAATTCACTTTTATAAATTTCTTTTTAGAACTCTCTAAATTCATTCAGAGCTTATAGTCAACAATGACTATAGCAAAAAATTCACTTCCTCCAACTCTCTACTACCTTCTGTATCCATTCAGGGCTTGTAGTCAACAATGACTATAACAAAAAAATCCACTTTGTTAAACTTTCTATCCCCTTCCATATCCTTTCCACCTATAGTATTTATTTGCCCATACTGCACATAATTAGAAATATATTTGATAATAAATTCACAAAGCTTTTGAACCTGCACATTTCCTTCCAATAACAGTATTCATGAAGGGGAGAAGAGACAGAGGTACCATAAAATAATGGAGGAAGAAACAAATTTATGCTTGAGTTTTGGAACACAGCCAGACATCCATATACTTTATACTCAGAACACAAAGATGATTGCTTTACAATATGCCTAAAATCTCTCATTCCAATTCAGCACTATTTTTGCAGGCCAGAAAAACACAAAGTTTGAAATATAATTAGATTTTCAATATTTATCAGACTTATATCCTGAAAAAAAGAAATTTTCCACATTGTTTCCAAGTGTTAAATGATATCAGGAATATGTTAGTTCACAAAATTAAGTAATGGCTTCTTAAAAAACTAGTTCAGAGTGCTATTTTAATTGCAACTTTCTAATATAAAGGTCTTACCAGTATCATCTCTTCTATAAGGTCTTCTTAGGTCACACTTTATCTGCTTTTTAAATTCTTCTAACACTTTTATTCTTTTATTACCACTCTCTTATACTATGCCCTAGTATATGTATATTCTAACTAGAATATAAACTCTTTAAAGCTAAGAATTAGGTTTTCTCTATTTATGACAGCATTTACTAATAAATATATACTGATTGACATTAACAAAGCCACTATAAATTCAAATTCTTCCACATACTGAGGTAACAAATGGCCAAGTAACAAAAGCCAGATTCTTTGAAATACAGATAATCAAGTTTATAATACCCATTTATATTTCTTATCAAACTTAATTGCTTTCTTAAATAGAGGAAGGCATCAGCATATTCTTAATTTTATTATACTTTATATATATATTATTGCCAGGTACATTGTTCAGTTTATGCAACTTAACTTATTTAGTTAGGCTAGCTTATTTTATCAGCAAGCTTGTATAAATTTGAGTAGAATATATGCAAGTAGGATAAAATTGCATTTGTTCAATTTAAAATCCATCATAAAATTCCTTTTATCAGAAGTTGAAAAAATATAAAAATATTTTTATAATATCTTAAGATACAATTTTAAAAGTACATTGATTATCAAATTCTGGAAAATATACTGCAATTGTTTGATTTGTCCCAAGCCTAAATCCAGGAAATCCTTTCCATATTTCTTAAAGATCTTTCATTTTACTTACTGAAATTTGGTAAATAGATTTCATTTAGTTACTCCTATCCCAAAGCTATATATATTTTAATAATGATCTGAGTACTACAGTTAACATTGCAAAGGTATTGGAAAAAATAATATTAACAAACATAGCCTATTCTGTAGCATTTTTTAATGCTTACCATTCCTAATCTCCAGGCCCAGTAAAAAGAAAAAGAATTCTAAATAACACCTTGCCATATATTTCTGTGCCTAGTCCCCTCCCCATAATTGCTTTAGGTAGTTGGGCCTTCGACAGGGATAGTTGGGCAGAGAGAAACCAGGCTCCTTGAGCTTGGATTTGAAAGTTTTCTGTGAGAGCCATGGAATTTTGAGAGTTCCTAAGCCCTTCTTAAATTATTTCCAACTATTAGATTTCTTTCATAAAAATCTGTGCCCAGGACCATTGGAAGATATTTTTGATTTTTCCAGAAGCAACCCTTTGGCACTTTTCTGCTGATTTAAGGAAACTCCAGGGGCCATTTCTTTCTAATGCCCAGGTTTGTTTACAGTAATTACAAAACTAAGGTTTTGAATCTTGCCATTCAGAGTGTTTTTCTCTTTTTGCTTTTACTACAGAAGTACCAATTTATATAAAATTTGTATAAAGCCCCATAGTTCTTTCTTAAGCAATTCCAATAGAGATTTTTAAAGAATATTTGTCACTTTGTAATTGCCATCCAGAAGTATGAGAATATACATTGAACAAGCAGACAGACACAGATAGAAAATTACACAAGTTTTGCAAGAAACAGAAATGCAGAAATACTTATGAGAAGGACTAGTAAAGAATTGAATATATTATCTTATTTTTACCTTTTTTGTAAAAAAATTTTAACTGTAGTATATTTAATTTTAACTTTAATAGTGATATTTTCATTTTACATAATTTTGAAGCCAGATTATGTTACAGAAACAAACCAATCTTTATAGATCCATACCTAAAATCTTCTCAATTTTTAATATAGCCCAAAGGTTCCTTTTCCAAAGAACTTCTGTAATCATTAATTGATATGTTGGTTCACCAGGAGGGAGAAGGGACCATAGCTCAAAGGGATTTTATGAAAGACTATGTTCAGTTGTACTGAAGCCTAAGATGGAGAGAACCCTGAGAAGAAGAAGGGGTAGAGCTTATATAAGATTGTTGGCAAGAGGTATAACTTGAGCATGGGTAGTTGGAAGGTTTTTATTGGTTGCTTTACAAGTGGGGAGCCTAGCAGGGAGTTTGCAACTTTTTGTTGGTGAGGTTTAAAATTTAAATGCTCCTGTAGTCAGAGTTGCAACTGCTGGAGGACAGATGTTGGGTAAGGGGAGTTATCACAAGATTGCAGCTGTCAGAGGGCAAGAAGGGTCATGTGACCATTGCATGGGTATGGGTTGGCTTGGTGGTTTTCTTGGAAATCATGGGTGGGGGAAGCTTCTTGGAATATTTGCTAGATGTTGATCACATCATGGGGGAAGGAGTTCTGCCTAAAATTCGAGCATTTTCCTTTTAATTTTCTTGGGATGTTGAAAGGTGAAGGTCTATCTTCTGTATCTGCTTCTGGCTGGTGAAAGTCTTAGAGTTGTCCTTATCTTTCATCATATGGCAGTGGCTGGCACTGGGGTTTTGCTAGAGGAGCAGCATGTCACAAACAGCCTGATTTGTCATTGCTCCAACAGATCTGTGAATGCAGCTGATTATGAGTTGTAAGAGACACGGCCCTAAAATGAGGAGTAGTATAATTATGGGAAAGAGTATTAGAAGTGGAATTAAAATTATCTTTAAAGGAGAGGAGAAATAAGACAGAATATACCCAAGCCATTACAAGTTGTCATATGCAACAGTTTTTTTTTGTCTTCTTTATTATTTTTATGGGGTTTTTTTTAGGATTTTTAGGTTAAAACACAGGTTTGGTTTCTTTTTCTAGCATAGCTAAGGTTAGGTAAGTTAACAGACAGAATGGAATTTATATACTTGCCTTGCTTCTTTTAAAAGTCACCTTTTGTTAAAGATAAATTTTAATTTGTAATTGAACCAGTTTGAATCTGTGTTGTGGATACCAGAAAACCCATGTCCTTTAATCCTTATTCAATATTGTTGGGTGGGTTTTTTTTATATTTACCATGGAGATATGACCCACCAAATTGTGGGAGGCAACTTTTGATTAGATGGGTTCCATGGAGATGTCTCCACCCATTTAGAGTGGGGTTTCCTCCTGGAGCCCTTTAAGATGGAGCAATTTTGGAAAGAGACACGAGCATCCATGCAACCAGAGACATTTGGAGATGAAGTAGAGAAACACCCCTGGGAGAGGTTCATGAAACAGAAGCCTGGGGAGAAAGCAATTACCACCATATTCACCATGTGCTTTTCCAGTTGAGAGTGAAGCCTGAGCATCATCAGCCTTCTTGAATCAAGTATTTTTCTCTGGGTGCTTTAGATTCTAGATTTCTATAGCCTTGCTTTAATTTGGATATTTTCACAGCCTTAGAACTGTAGACTTGCAACTAAATCAATTCCCTTTTTAAAAGACATTCTATTTGTGGTATATCTCATTCTGGCAGCTTGCAAACTAGCACAGATTTTGGTGCCAGAGAAGTGGGGTGCTGCTGTGGTTTTCAAATACCAAACATGTTGGAATGGCTTTTTAAATAGACAATTGGAAAATTCTGGAAAAGTTGTGAGGAGCTTGATAGAGAAGGCCTAGAATGCTTTGAAGAGATTGTTGGAAGAAACGTGGCCTCTATAGATATTTCTGACAAAGTTCTAGGCAGAAATGAGTTGTGTGTTATTGCAAACTGGAAATAAGGTGATCTTAGTTTCAAATGGCAGACAATCTGGCAAAATCAACTTGGTTTTGGCCAGAAGGTAGATTTCATAAGCCATGAACTTGAATATTTAGCAGAAGAGATTCCCAAATAAATGTGGAAAGTTATGCCCGATTTCTATTTGTACCTTATACTGAAATGCAAGAGGAAAGAGATATCCTGAGAACTGAACTTTTGGGTACAAAGAACCCAGAAATTAATATTCTGGAAAAATCTGGACTTCCTGGAAAGGAGACTCCAGAGAATAGTGCCTCATGAGAGGATTTAACAAAACATGGAATCTGTCAGTCATTTCAGGAAAAGCCAGGATTGGAGATGGAGTTATCTAAGAAAGTTTGTGGAAAGTTCTTTTGTCTGATGGGCATGATCCAAGCCTATTCATAGAAAGCCAATAAGAATGTTATGGGATCTGTATAAACAGAACCACTGCCAATCTAGACTGAGAGGGGCAGAAAAGGGAAACATTGGAGAAAAAATAATTTCATAGACAGAACTATGGAAGCTAAAGTTTGAAGTCAAGAGACCATGGGTGGTTCCAGGGTATAAGTGACCTTAGAGGGTCTTCTACACCACTTAGGGAGGCCTTGGTTGAAAAAACAGAAGAATTGAGACATAGAGAACTGGAAACCATCCAGCTACTGCAAACATCCTAATGTACCCTTTTCAAACAGAAGCCCAGAGCCCTCAGGAGTACATGGACAGAGAGACAGAGACAAGGAAATAAGCTAAGCCACATTCCTTGAATGTGCTACCCTCATGTGTGCCACTCCCTCTCTGCAATTTGCAATTCTCCCTATGCCCCATGCACCTGATCCCAAACACCTGCCCCTCACCATGCTCTAAACAGCCCAACCAAGACACTCCTCCTAGTGTACCCTCACCTTAACCCCCTACCCAATTCATGTGTGAAAGTCTGTCCCAGCCCAACCCACCACCTCTCCCACATAAGTGTATAGTCTTCTCCTGTCCCTCCCAAGACCCATGTAAATCCTCCAGTCCCTCGACCCCATCTTCCCTTCCCTGCACCTGCAGACAGTTGCCTGCACATCTGGGCTGTGGTCACTCACCTTCATACCTGGTCCACATGCCCACTCAGCCCATACAGCTGCTCACACCCACCCACCCACACCTGAGCTCTGTGAATGCACACATCAGCATCTGGCTCCCTAGATGCATGTACATGCATGCATCAACTCACGACACACTCCCTGAGCTCTGGACAAGCACTGAACTATGCACTTGGGCCACATCTGCACCCAGCCAATGAAGGTACAATCTTGCCCCAGTGCCACTGAGCTCTGTGTACATGCACACAAGGGCCCTGCCACCCAATCCCACACACTTATGGGTCCTGCCCCCTAGACCCATGCACCAGCACAGGTACATCCTCCCAGCTGGACACCCATATATCCATGCACTGACCTCTTGACTTCTATACCCAACACCCCTGCCCAGCACACATGCACATACTTGCTCCACACCACAGCACATGTGCCATTCTTCATCAACTAGCAGGTGCTCTCATATGCATCAATGACACATAGCCTCTGCCCTGCACAAGAGTTCACACCCACTCCACCACACACACACCTACACACTGGCACCAAGGCCCCAACCACCAGTAATCACCCACCTCTGACACATCTCCTGCAATCTCTGTGACCTGTGCCCTGACCATACACACTTATACATCTGTATTCTGATACAACTGGACAACTCCACATGTGCAAGGACACACCTGAATCCTGCCCTACTGTGCCCTGACTTCTGTGCCCTCTAACCCACATCCTGATGCCCATGACTCATGCAATCAA
>PVIY010022469.1:0-40787 GCA_004026745.1 Myrmecophaga tridactyla
ATTATCGTTTTATTTCTTTTTCTGATGTCTTTTTATTTCTTTCTCTAAATCGATGCAAATGTTCTAAAAAATGATGAATATGCAACTATATGATAATATTAAGAATTACTGATTGTATATGTAGAATGGAATGATATATTAATGTTCTTTTGTTAAGTTTTTTAATTAATAAAAAAGTTTAAAAAAAAAAAGAAAGAAAAAAAAAGAAGACAACTGACATCCCATGCTTCCTGAAGGAAATAAACAACACTGTCTATGAAATAGTCTTTCTGAAAAGTTTAACTGCAGACTGAGAAATTTCTATATTTAGCTCCCAGTTTACGAGAATACAGAAGACTGGGGAATAGGAAAACCAAGAATCTGGCACAGACGACCCACTTTCTTCGGTAAATAAATTGCAGGAAAAATAAAGAGAGAGATTATTAGTTAAAAGAGACTTCAAAAGAGCTTCAAAATGCATCAAGTAAAAATTGAAAGAACTCAAGGGAGAAATAGAAAAATAATCAGTTATGTCTGGAGTTTTTTTTTTAACACTCCTCTCTCAGTAATTGATAGAAATATAAGGAAAAACAAATTAGTAAGCATGTGGAAGATTTTAATATTATTAACCAACTGAACCTTTTTGACATTTGTAGAACTTTACACCCAACAACTACACAGTACCCATTCTTTTTAAGAACGTTCAGCAAGATAGACCATATCCTGGGCCATACAACAAATCAGTAAATTCAAAAGGATTAAAATCATGAAAATTATCTCACCAAAACAATATTAATTTAGAAATCAATAAAAAGATATATTAGAAAATCCCCAAACATTTGAAAACTAGGCAACACATTTCTAAACAATCTAGGAATCACAAAAAAAAATTAGGAAATATTTTGAACTAAATGATAATCAAGGCACAACATATCAAAATCTGAGGATGCTTATGAAGCAATGCTAAGAGAAATTTATAACTTTAAATATTTATATTAGAAAAGAAAAAAGATTTATAATCAATGATCTAATCTTCCATCATAAGAATCTAGAAAATTTAAATCCAAAGTCAATAGGAAAAAAAGGAAAAAATAAACCTAAGAGCACAGATTAATTGAAATAGAAAACAAAGAAAATCAATGCAGCCAAAAATTGGTTCCTAGAAGATATTAATGCCATTGATAAAAGACTAGACAGATGTAGCAAGAAAAAATACATCTTATCAACATCAGGAATAATAAAGAACATCACTACAAATACTACATTAAAGGGATAAGAAGGGAATATTATAAGCAACTGTGCACCAAAAAATTGACAACTTAGATAAATGGACAAATTTGGGTAAATCATCAAAACTGACTTAAGAAAAATTAGAAAATATGAAAAGTCCCATGTTGATTAAAGAAACTGAATAATAAACCACAACATTCCCATAAAGACAGACTCAAGCCCAATGCCTTCACTGTGAAGCATCTAAGAAGGAAATACACATTTTACAAAAACTCAGAAAACAGAAGAAGGAACATTCCCCAACTCATTTTATGAAGCCAGGATAACTCTGATACAAAAAATTGCCAAAGATATTACAGGAAAAGTAAACTTCAGATCAAACTTCTTCATAAATATAGACTAAAAATTTCATCATAAAATATTAGCCAATCAAATCCAGCAATAAATATAGACTGTAAAAATTTCATCATAAAATATTAGCCAATCAAATCCAGCAATATAGAAAATAGTCATTCATCATGATCAAATACAATTTATCCCAAGAATGCAGAGTTTAACATTAAAAAACCAATCAGCCCAGACACACCAACGACCTGCCAGATCCTATTTATCCTTGAAATGCGGTTAACACATCAGCTGGACCTATTTCCCAAATGCACAGTGACCCTTCTCTTATTTAAAGATGTAAAAAATGTTGGAGATGTGAGAAGAAAGGCCATGGACAGTGCCATTGATGGCTCATTAATAAATCCTACAGTGATTGTCGATCCATTCCAGATACTTGTGGCAGCAAACAAAGCAGTTCATCTCTACAAATGGGGGGGGGGGAATGAAGACAAGAACTCTAGCTACTAAAATTATTTTCAATTTTTTCCCAAATAACAATGTTTCCGAGGCTTTGAAAAAATGTGCCAACTCAACAAATGACACTTCAATTCTAATTGTTTATGTTGAAGAGGGAGGGAAACAAATCAAGAATATCTAATATCTCAGGTAGATGGTCATCAGATTTCTCTGAAAAATCTTCCTGAAATAACAAATATTACAGAAGTAAAAAAGATATATAAACTCTCCTCAGAAGAAGAAAGGACTGGGACAGTATTGGATGACATAATTTGTAGAATGTCAACAAAAGATGGTTTGTGAAATGTGAGAAATATTAACAAAAATTTCAATATTAAAAAAACATTGACTTTCAAAAAAAATCCATCAATGCAAGTCCCTGCATTAATAAACTAAAGGAAAAATGCTATATGATCATTTTAATAACATGAATTCATATAGTAGCATGAATTCATGATGTACTTACTTTAGAAAAAGGGAAAGAAATAAAAGAAAAACTCTTGCAGCAAACTAGGACTAGGAGAGAACTTCTTCAATAAAGGGCATCTATGACAAACCTACAACTAATGTCAAAGCCAATGGTGAAGCATCAGATGCTTTCCCCACAAGATGGAGAACAAGGCAAGAGTGTTTGGTCACCGGCTCTATCCAACACTGCTCTAAAGGTTCTAGCTGGTGCAGTAAGAGGGAAAGAGAAGTAAAAGGCAGAAAGATTGAAAAAGAAGTAAATCTGTCTTTACTGATAAACACATGAAAATCCTAAGAGAGTTGCCAAAAACCTACTGGAATTAACAATTTTAGCAAGTTCTCAGTACCAAAGGTCAGCATATAAAAATGAATTGTATACTCAGGTTTCTCTTCAGATCGTACAAATCTTTCGCCTTAAAAATGAATTGTACTTTTAATACATAAGCAGTGAATAGCTGGAAGATGACATCATAAAACATCTGCTGTACCCTCAGAAGTGTCCGTCACCTAGAAATGAATCTGAGAACGATGAGCACAACTTCAATTCCAGGAACCACAAAGCATACCTGAGGCAAATTTAAAAAGACCTAGAAAACAGATAGATCCAGGCAAAAGGATTGGAAAAACATCTCCTTTCGTAAAGTGTCTGTTCAAGCCTTTGCCCACTTTTTACTAGGTTGTCTTTTTAATTCATTTTTATCTCCTGTGCCAAAAAGCCCAACCCCAATAATTATCAGAAAAATGCAAATGAAAACCGCAATGAGATGTACCCACTAGAACACCTGAAAACAAAGAGACAAAAGGATGTGAAACACCTGCAACTCTCATGCACTATGGGGTGGGCATGTAAGATGATGACAGCCACTTGGGAAAGTATTTGGCACTTTCTTTTACATTTCTTACATACATTTCATGTAGCTGGGTCAAAAGGGAGATGTATATTTAACTTTACACCACTTCTAGGTAGTCACCAAATCAAAAAGCAAAACAGAATGAAACAAATTAAACTTAATTTTATAATATTCTAAAAATGGAAATAACTCAAATGTCCATCAACAAGAGAATGGATACATTTTGGGATTCACATGCAATGAAATATGACTCAGAAATAAGAAAGAATGAACTATTGATCCAGGCAGCAACACGGGTGAATCTCATAAACATTTTGTGGGGTAAAATAAACCAGATACAAAAAGGTACTGACTATATAATTCCATTTATATAAAATCTAAGAGAAGGGAAACTAAAATACAGTGATAAAAACAGAAAGTAGCTATCTCTGATGGTAGGGAGATTTATTAGAAAGAGACACAAGAAAATGATCTGAGATTGGATGATGGAAATATTCTGTATCTCAAGTTGTATATTGGCTACACAAGTGTATACAATTGTCGAAACCCAGCCAGCTGTGCTTGAGTTCTGCACATTTTCTTCTGTACATTTTATTGTACATAAACTGTACCTCAATTTTTATAAAGTTTACAATTTTAATAATATGGAAAAAGAAACATATCAATTAATCACAATACATGAACTTATTTGGATCCTAACACACACTGTAAAAAAATAGGACAATCTAAATATTGACTTGATATTGATATTATTAAGAAATTATTGTTAATATTTCATGTATGATGATGGTATTATAATTGCTTTTAAACAACAGATTATAAATGCAGATGAAATTATACAATATCTTAGATTTACAGCAAAATAATCTAGTGGGGGAAACAGAATGAAATAAAATTGCAGATGAGTTGATAATTAAATATTAATATAAGGTGATGGGCACCTCAGGAGTAAAGAAGATAATCTCTCTATTTTTATATACATTTGCTATTTTCCGTAATAAAAGTTTTAAAAAATGATTGGACTCTCAAACGTTAAGTGCCAATTCAGTTAAACGAGTTTTTATTGTGCATCCGTTGCACACTCAGTACTGTGTCCATTTTTGCACTGACTGCCTTGGCCCCAATAAAATATACTGATGATTTTTAGTAACCAAAATCTAGTTCCTCGGGCCCTGATTTACTCACAGGGAGTGGCTGGTGCCATAAGAGAGAGTCCTTGATTTCTTCACAGATTCCAGTCAGTGCTCTGATGATTCCCAGAACTGCATTCTAAAGCCCTAAAGCCCACATCTGTGATTACAGTGAATAGCCAATAAGTAACTTATGAAGTTTATGGCCCAGTTCTGGGTCCATGAAATGTTTCCTGCAGGTTGGAAATGGGGACATGGAACTTGTCTGGCTTCAAAATTCAACAGCACATCATACAAACAGAGCCCCTCATAATGCTGCTGCTGCGCTTTATATACTTGGTGAAAATAACAATCGTATCTATTCTGAAATCCCGAAATCATGAGTGTGGAAGTAGAAGATTTCTGCACATTAGCCCCGGGAACTGACAATGGACAGAGTTCACTTGTCCATTATACAAGGAAGTTTCTAAATGATAAGACTTCGAATGGTAGGGAGCTTTCCCAATGTCTCAAGAAAAACGACTAGCAGACACCCTTGCCTCAATAATTTATTCCAGTTTTCTATGGTTTTCTCGGCCTGTCTCTAGAGAATATTACATAATTGGTCGATCATCACAGCATTCATGAATTCATTTATGCAGACATAGCCCCCTGTCCCTTTGTCACTACAAGCAGTCTGATTTTCCAGGTCACAAGGCTTTCTCTCTTCCATTTTCGGCCATATTAGAAATGGGAGAAGAAAAGCTTCTGTCCCTGCCACGTGCTGCAGCAGGCCCCTGGAGATGAGCTACCGAAGGAGGAAGAAGGCCATACAAGCTTCAGCCCGGTTCAACAACGTTCTCCCTCAGAAGGGTCAGCACAGCCCAGAGAACCACCTCACCCACGAATCTCTCAGAACTACACATGGAGGAACCCAAGGAAGCTTCCACTGTGGACACTGGACCTGCCCCGTCCCGTCGTAAAGCTGCTGACACGGGCAACTAGAAGCTAGACTCTGTCTGCCTATCGCCCCATCTGCCTTAATAAGCTCATTAAAAATGCACTCCCCAATGTGAGCTCCCTAAGTGGCAGCTCGGAAATGTACCTTGATTCAAAGCCAGGGCAGGGGCGTAAATAACAATTCCAGTATACAGAATCTAGGGGAAAAAAGAAAACCAAGTAAGCAGTAGAAGTTACAGTAACAATATTGCGATTTCTTGTATAAATTCAATTACAAATTAAAGCAAAACTTTCAAAGCAGTTAATAGAATTTGTAACATGAAAAATGCTATTTAAATGAAGTCGATTCTCCCCCTTTGCTTGTGGTGTGGACACAGGTTACACAAATAGTTTATGCCCAACTTTGCATAAAAATACAGACTTTTCACGTGGTATTTTGAGCAATCACTGATAAGCCAACTCAAGCTTGAAACCAACCCTCTTAGATCCAAAACAATTACAAACAGAGAATAATACAAATGTAAAGGGAAATCCTCAATCATTTCTCTTCAAGCCCTTGTTAACCACTGCAAAATTAGGAAAACAGTGAAATTTTGAAACTGGTTTTTAAAAGTTTGCAGGCCCATTAAACAAAAGTGTAAATGCGCACTAAAAAAACCCTGAAAGCCAATAAAAACTATATTCTATTTTTTATATTATTTACTACTTTTATCCATACATCAACCAATATTTATTCATCTGGGGTACAATAGTGAACAAGATTAATATGGCTTTTTTTTGTAGAATGTCATTTTCATTGCATTTGACTTTTCAAATGCATGCAAATACAAGATAATTCTGTGTTCATTCTATAAAAGCGTATCATGCGCCATTTGAATGTTTGATTGTATGTCATGGCTGGACTCACAGAAGTAAGCCCTTCAGCAGGATGAGCCAGCTTTCCACAGCCACTGTTCTGTCCAGTCTGAAGGTTTGGAGACGTGGCCGCAGGCCCCTTCCTAAGGTTTGCCCCACTTTCCTATTTCTGTTGGCATTGCTAACAAATGTCCCAAGAGGGTCTGAAGCACTGGCCAGTGCAAGCTACCACGTGGTCACTCGGCTCTGCGTCAGAGCCTCTGCCAGACCACAGGCGCCCCTGCCTTTCGCATTGGATGTCTGAAGGAGTCATCTACTTGATACAATTTACAAAGACAGAAACTGGAGTTGTATTAAATGATTTACAGAGGCACTGTGCCCTGCCGTAGCAAATGTGTAGGTAGCTCGTGACTGGAGAACTGGAATTGCAATTAGGGATGAGAAAGAAAACCCCTTCCTCAACCTCCAATATCAGAGCCAGCTCTAAAGTGCCTAAGTGCCCAAGGGAAGCGATGTATAAATAAGGTGACAGTAACATCCACTCTCCTGGAAGGAGGATGGAATGCGTTCTTCGTCACTCACTGCTTGGCAAAACAGATCAGTTTCCATTGATGCTGATCAGTAAACCTTTTCTTGCAAATATATGAAGTTCTGGGTTTTGTACTTGGCCTTAAAACTCCTCCAGAGCTCGTGATTCTGTTGCTTTACACTCGCGCCTGTTTCAATCAGGTCGTAACGGTTCAATTTTTAAAAGAGAGCACAGATTCATTCTTCAAGTATGCTTTGAAATAAAGAAAATCATTTCCTAATCTCTTCCTATGTCAGTTAATTTTTTCATATCAAGTATTCAATCTGTCACAAAAATAGGGTGAAACATACTTGTTGTTTTCCCTTAGTTAGCATTTCTGATATCAGTTACTACTGCTCCCTTAAATGTATTTATCTCAGCAATACCCTTTCTGTCACTTTGAGAGAGGAAGGGTATGAAGCAGGGAAATAAAGGAAAAACATATTTCACTAACGCATCGTATCTGCTGCTTGATCAAGATGAGGATATTTAAGGTTCACTTAAACCATTTTGTTTTTCCAGCAAGTAAAGCATTTGCTGAGCACTCTTTCATAATCGCGAGAGTTAATGCTGTGTGGCAGCAAATGTTTTTCCTTTTCTGTATCCTCATATTTTCAACATCTCCATTTTACCTTTCATATATGTGTTTCCCAAGAAAGCTAGCCCAGGCGCCACAGGTAAAACATCGGAGGTGGCAGAAGAGAAAATGAATTAATGGATGGATACTTACCGTCTGAACAACGAAGAGGACAGTTCCGCAGAGTCGAACACATTTGTTAAATCGAAGTTCTAAATACTGTTGCAAACAAAGAAAAAAAGATTAATATGTGTAACCTCTGGACATATTTCTTCAAGCAACAGCTAAGAAATAAAGGTGTTAGAAATTTAAAGCAACTTCCTAGCCAATTTTACTTTATTATTTTTATTGACATCCGGTGAACTTGACTCTGGAGTACAGTTCAGTGGGGCTGCACACTTGTACAGATGAGCAGGGTTGCACACTTGTACAGATGAGCGGGGTTGCACATTTGTACAGATGAGCGGGGTTGCACACTTGTACAGATGAGCGGGGCTGCACACTTGTACAGATGAGCGGGGCTGCACACTTGTATAGATGAGCAGGGTTGCACACTTGTACAGATGAGCGGGGCTGCACACTTGTACAGATGAGCGGGGTTGCACACTTGTACAGATGAGCGGGGTTGCACATTTGTACAGATGAGTGGGGTTGCACACTTGTACAGATGAGCGGGGTTGCACATTTGTACAGATGAGCGGGGTTGCACACTTGTATAGATGAGCAGGGTTGCACACTTGTACAGATGAGCGGGGTTGCACACTTGTATAGGTGAGCGTGCCTTCCATCATAATCAGGACGCTGGAGGGCTCTATTGCCTCAGAAAACTCACTCGTGTTGCCCCTTTGTAGTCAAACTCTCCCCAACCCCTAAACCCTGGCAGCACAAGCTGCCTCCGTCCCGACATCCTGACCCACGCTCAGCCATCAGCCTCTTTCCCACTGGGCACTTGGATCTGTCGAGGTGAATTATGAAGACAGAACTTGGCGGCAGCGCCCTGGTCCTCACAGGGGGCTGAAGAAGCTGCCCTGGCTCTGTCCTTTCCGAGGCCTGGTTATTCATCTTTTCCCTCCATTATATGAGCTACGCCCACATCCTTCTAGTAATTTTCTTAAACTTAGTTCAGCCCCATTCAATTTCTGTTTAACGCCAATGACGCTGCCAGTGCCTCCTATTCTCCTTGAAATCTGCTCTACAAAATATAGACTGCCTATCTCCTATATTATAGATCACAACGTATTTTATCATATAGCATAATGCATCATAGAATTTCAAAGCTGTGAGGAAGTTTTTTCTTTAAAAAATGGCATCCTTTAATTTGAATGATTACTACATGTAGAGAGAAGTTTACGGCTGACAACAGTCTTTCCATGTTTCAGGAACAAGAGGAAGGAAGCACTGGCATTAGGTAATAATCAGAAGAAAGAAACATAATCCTTTTGGCCCATAATCCCAGCTGACATTTACCAAGTCCTTGCTGTGTGGGTTGTTTTCCCAACAACCCTACAAGGTAAGCACAATGTATACTCCCAAGCAAGAGATGAGGATGTGCGGATCAGAGGGGACACCAGGGTACAACCTAATCATTGGCAGAGCCACAGTACAAATCCGGGACCGTCTCATGTCAGAATCTGTGCTTGACAGCCATGTGATTCTGTGAGCCACTGCCTGAATACCTCAGGCAGTTTGTACGCTGCGTGAATATATCTCAACAAAACTGCACTGAGAAAACAAAGCAAAACAAAATCTGTGCTTGAAACCACTATATTATTCCAAGCAAAGAAATTAACGAGCTGGGCACCTACGACTCCCAGTGAGTGGCGAGCACCCACACCTGGCAAGACCTCCATGAATAACTGATGCATGAAGATGAGAAGGGGCCGTGCAGTGAAGGGTCCCAGTCCCACTTCTGACCCCACCAGCTCAGGGAGGTACTCTCTGAACCCCTGTGCCCTCCCTCTCCCTCTGGGTTCGCTCACGGCCCTCCTCCCCACCAGCTGAGACACAGATGCTCCGGGGCTCTCAGAGGCGACTGGGGGTCGCGTCTGTACTGCCTGAGGCTCGCTTATCAGGCTTAATTGATTAGAGTCTCTCTGTCTACGCAATGGAGCTGTGAAGGAACCTCCCGCAAAAGGTTGGTTTGGAGCGAGGAGTCAGGTCACGCATGTGAAATGTGCAGCGCGGTGCCCGGCGCCCGTTTAGCAGTCAGGGTCTGGATGATTTTTACCTGGGAGCCGTACTAGCCACGCCCCCGGGAAGTGGGGGGAGACCTGTCCCGGAGCAGTTAACTTTGCAGCCCAGAAGCAGCCTGGGCCAGTGAGCACGAGAGCAGCCTGGCTGCCCGGGACTGAAGCCCTCCTGCCACATTCTTTAAACACCCTAGAGGTGTGGGGGCTCGTGACCCTGGCCCCTCCTGAGGCACCTGGCCGCGGGCTCCTACCGTAGCTGCTGGACCGCCCCTCACGGTCACCAGCCCACATTTCCCTTGAAGCAAGAACCCCCTTCGGCCCTTTCTCATTTTTGAGAAAGACAAAAATGCAGATAAAGGTTTCACTATCATAAAAAAGCAACTGTGCAAGCACAATGGGGCAGCCTCAGGAGACAGACTAATGAGAGAGCGCGGTGGCAGTCTCCTGGAGTCCCCCGGCCACAGGGGAATGTGGGCCCAGACACCTGCTGAGAATCTGGAATCCCACGTGACTTCTCCTCATTGTTCAATGTTAATATTTTTTTCCCAAAACACACTCAGGGTAAAACCACAGCCACCACCTGCCTGGGGGCTGGGCCTGGCCGCCCCTCCGGGAGCGATGGGCTGCGCTCACAAACACAGCGGCCAGAAGGAGTAGAAGCAGTGCTGCCCGGCATGCTGCGCCCCGATGACATCACTGCAGTCCAGAATGTGCCACCCACGCCTGTGGTGCCAATGGGGTGCTGTACCCAGCACCCGTCAAACCAGCCTCGCTAGGAAATCATCTTCTAGTGGCTCTGGCCTGGAGCAAACATTTCATAAACTCAAGGACAGGGCCGGCTGCTGAGGATAAGGTGCCAAGACCTGTGGGTGATGGTTTGTTGGAGAGAATGCTCTAGTTGCCTTGTCCACGGAGCTCATGTAGGAGGAGGGCCTGAAGGGTCAGGACCAACGGTCAGTGCCCGGGTGAAGGAGACTGCTGAAGGTCCTGCGGTGCCCCCCCCCACTCCCCTGAGCTTGCAGCCTCCCCACCCACTCTCATTCACCAGTCCTTTAAATTAAGCCAAACACCACGTCTGCAAAGCCCTTGCCTGCAAATAACTTGAGGAGAGCACAACCAGGGAACCCGTGCAAGAGGGGAAAGACAGTTTTCCTTAGTCCTCTCTCCAGAGAGCAGCAAGCAGAGCTGTTCGAGGGCCAGGCCACTGAATGTTCCGAGTTAGAGCCAACATTGGGCAGTGCCCACTCTTGGCCAGAGGCTTTCCTCAATGCTACCCTGGCAGGGTCTTATTTATGCCTTCCAACAGCCAGACGCTGTAGGTGATGCTATATTCATGCTGAGATGAGGAAAGAGGCACAAGAGGTTGACCTGCCCAGCGTCACCCAAGTAATAACTGGTGGAAGCTGATCTCAGGCTCAGTTACTGGGCCAAGGGATGGAGGACCTGAACCACTTGGAAAGCTGCCTCTCCCCAGAAGGTGAAGAAGTGAGGGTGTGTCCAATTTCTCCATCAACCAGCCGGGAAAGAGAACGGTGCCTGAGGTCCCAGCGCGAGGGGACTCCTCTCAGAAAGGAGAAGCTGGGACCTGAAAGGCGCTTACCACCCCAACCCCAAATAAAGCCTTAAAAAACTGTCTTCTCTTGACTCAAAATCAAAGATGTTAAAAGCATAAAGCAAAAAAAAAAAAAATTAGAACGCGCCGGGCGAGCACAAGTCCGATGCGCCCGTTTTATTTTGGAAGTCTCTTTTTTTTTTTCCACCAAGCTCATGAGAACAAGCCCCAAGGTTCTCCTTTTTCTTTGCTTTTATACAACTCCTCCCCCTAAAAGAGGGGTGACCAGCCCGGCCAGGGCCAGCTCTGGACACGGTGCGGAGCGGCTGCGCGCCAGGAGGCCCCCGGGAGCCCAGGGCGGTCCCCGCGCCTCACCTCGTAGGTGCTGGTGACGCCGAGCCGGTAGAAGACGGGGAGGAAGACCTCGGCGCTGAGCACCACCACCAAGCCGTAGGCGACGGCGAAGATGCTGAAAACGGCCCCGAAGCGGTAGACCTCGGCGGGGGTGCCCAGGACGGTGACGGCCGACATGAAGCTGGCGGTGAGGGACAGCGCCACGGGCACGGCGCCCAGCCGCCGGCCGCCGGTCAGGAAGTCCTGGGAGGTCCGCTGGCCGCCCCCCGCGAACGCGTAGTAGGTGCCGATGGCGGCCGAGACGAGCAGCAGCGCGGCGAACACGGCGTAGTCCCACGCGGTGAAGGAGCCGATGCCCCGGCCCATGGCGGCGCGTCCCGGAGCCCCGCGCGCACCCACAGCCCGCGCCCCGAGGCTCCCTTCTTATCCCGCGGCGGCCCCGGGGCGCGGCGGGCGTGGCGGCCCGCGGTGATTGGACGCCGCCCCGCTGTCCCCGGCCCCCGAGAGCCCGGAGTCGCCGGGAGCCCGCGGCGCCCTCGGAGCGCGGGCGTGGGAGCCTGCGGGAAGCCCGGGCGCCGCACGGCCCGGAACGCTCGGGGGCGCCGCGCACACCTGGGCAGGTGAGGGCAGGTGAGGCTGGGAGGCCGGAGCCCGAGCTCGCCGCGCGGACGTGAGCGAGGCACCGGGGAAGAGCCGCGGTCCAGAGTGGGACCCGGCGCGAGGCGCGAGGCGCGGTGGAAGGGCCAGCTGCGCCAGGCCAGCAGGTCGGCTGCTGGTGGGAGATGCGCCTGGAGGCTTTGCATCTGGTCTTTCCGTGGAGGATGCAGATGACCTCCACGCCGAGCTGAGGTCACCGTCCGAGACAGCAAAGGCAGTTACAAAGGAGCGGGAGAAGTACCTGCGGTCGGGGGTCTGGTTTGCATTCAACGGCAATGCTTGAGCCCCTCCTGGGAATGCCGGCGGCTGTAACGCTGGTAGTAATGTCCAGGGTTTTGTCAGCCTTATGATGTGACGCGGTTAAGGCGCTGGGCACCTTACGCCTTTAACTGGTGGCATCTTACCATTACCCGGAGACAGAATCATCTCCCACTTTCAGATCAAGAAGCTGTGGTTTAGAGAAGGTGCCACTTGCCCAAGGAAATGATGGAGATTAAGATTTTTAATCCAGACCTCATTTCAGAGTTTATTCTCTTAATCAGGGCGCTATACTTTGTAGAGTCTAAATGTAGATATGTGATAGTGGAGGCATGATGTGTACACTTCAATGAAAACATCTGAAAGCATATGGAAGATAAGATCATTTCTGGTATCAGCATTGTTGTAGTTTGCTAAAACTGCCGAAATCCAATAAACCAGAAATGGGTTGGCGTTTAACAATGGGGATTTATCCATGCACAAGCTTAGGGCTCTGAGGCCATGAAAATATCCACATCCAGTCATCATCAAGATGGTACCTTCTTCCTTAAGCAGGCTGCACACAATCCTGGACTCCCATGTCAGATGACAAGGGCATGGTGGCATCTGCTGGTCTCTCCCTCTCTAGTTTCACTGCTTACAGCTTCAGAGGCTTCGCCTCTGCTCCTTGGCCTTCTCTCTCAGCTTCTTGCTCTCTGAGCTTCTGTGTGCTTTTCTCTGAGCTTTTGTATCTTTCTGTTTTTGTCTTTCTCTGAATTTCCTCCTCTTATAAAGGACTCCGGCAACAGGATTAAGGCCCACCATGAATGAGGTGGGTCTTAAGATCCTACTCACTAAAGATCCCACTTAAAATGGGTCCATGCCCACAGCAACAGATTTATTTTAAGAACATGATTTTCTGGGGTCCTTAAAGCCTCCAAACAGTGACAAGCACGCAGGGCAGATTCTAAGTACCTTGCACTGAAAGATCACTAACTGCATATAGTCACACTTGTAAAGGAATGTGATTCTCGGGTTTTTCTCCTAACATGAACCCTCCGGCCAGGTCCATTCCAGCCTGTTCTTGCTCATTTTCATACATCTTTATAATTTACCTGTTCATCCTGTGTAAACAATACACAGAGCGCATTTAGCCCAGCCCTGGGTGTGAAGAAAAGCCTCTATCAGATTTTATTTCTCAAAGGTTGGCATTATTTGTATAACATTTTTGAAAGAAAATAAGGAAGGAAATAGAACCTAAATCCATGTAACTCAATTGTTTTGGACAAACGTATGACTTGGAATTATGTCTCACCTGTGTGAAATTTATTTTTAAAAAATATATGTTAAGCAGCTTAGAAGCATAATATACAGAGGACTCCAGCTTGGAGACCCTTCTTACCTTAGGAATTGAACTCCCTTTCTGAGAATTTCTTTTTAAAGCCCTAGAAGTAAAGAAATGCTGTCTCTACAAAACACATCTTCTTTGTTTGTTTATTTGTCTTTTTGTTTGTTTTTTGTTTGCTTGTTTTTACATGGGCAGGCACCGGGAATCAAACCTGGGTCCTCTGGCATGGCAGGCGAGCATTCTTGCCTGCTGAGCCACCGTGGCCCGCCCTGTTTATTTGTTTTTGATACCTAAGAACAGAACCTAAGGCAGCTAGCGAGCAATGCATCCTTATAGTCGTGTTAGACGCAAAGCAGTTTAAGAGTTGAACTTGCAGAGTCTGGAGCTTAACTCCCTGATATTGAATCTTGACTTTGCTACTTGCTTGCCCTAATATCTTGGGCAAGTACTTAATTCTTCTATGTCTTGAGTTACACATCTCTAAAATAGGGTAGAGATTTGATTCTTATCTCAGAATTGTAGAAGATTAAATGAGAATATATGCAAATAGTCCCTCCCATGATTCGGTACCAGTATTATATAACGTTTTAGCTCCTTTCCAATTCATTGAGAGTGGACTAGTGTGAGGGATGGCATGGAAGTCCTGCTATTAGAAACCCCCTCTGTTTCCCTAGTTATTCCCCGGCTTTGTAACATTTATTTAATGTCATGAACTATATATAATCTATACCCTGTTCCTCTCTCAGATCTTTCAGCTGTCTGGACTCTGTCTTCAAATAATGTTTTCAGGAAGAGTACATGAACCATCTATTTTCTGATCTTTTGAGTACATGAGGCCATTCACCTGTTACCTTCAAGCAGGGGTAAAAACTCAGCTGCAAAGAAGATTCTTGGGTCACAATCTTTTTCTTAAAAAATTTGTAGATAATGCTTGCCTGCCATGCCAGAGGACCCGGGTTCAATTCCCCGTGCCTGCCCACGTTAAAAAAAAAAAAAATTGTAGATATTTTCTATTATCTTCTGGCATTTCGTGTTAGAGAGCTATCCGAGGTCAGCTAGAGTTTTGTTTATTTGTAAGTAACTTGCTTTATGGCTGAATAGTAATAGTTTTTTTTCCCATCATATTTGTTATTCCAAACTTTTGCCAGGATATTTCTAGAATAGCACTCTTTCCATTACTACTGTCTGAAATGATGAGTCCTTCCAGTTGGAATAGTCAGTCCTTTTGTTTTTTCATTATTATTGCTGCTGCTCCGACTGTTCTTATATCTTCCTCAGAAACAACTATAATTCTTAAATGAAATCTTTCCAGTCCTCTAGGTCACTCACTTTCATCTTTCTCTTTGTGCAGCCTAAGGGCTCACGTTTGTCTTTCATATCATCAATTCCAGTTTCTGCCAGGTGCGTATTGCAACTTTACTGCTTCCAATGCAAATTTTATTTCTCCTTTATTTTTAATTGTTTAAATTAAAAGAAATAGTCCTCTCTCTTTCCATCTCACTCTAAAGTCTCTTTTACCTTTTCTGCTCTTGTTTCATAAGGACATTGTCACTCTGTTTCCTCCTAAGTATGCAAAGCAGTTTTCTCAAGTGTGTTTATTTTTTTCTTCTCCTAGTAGCGAATCACTGTTGTGGTGCTGCTACACCTGAGCTTTCCTGATTTCTGTTACCCCTCAGAATTTTTTCATAAGACACATAATGATTATTTTTCTAGTACTCATTCGCAAATGAAAAACTAATTTCCGGACATGGTATTTGCCAAAAGACTACTGTGTATGGTGCTTTCCACTTTATTTTTCTTTTCTTTTGGGTTCTCACATTTACAACTGGATGGCAGTGAAGCTCAGTACTTAACCCAATACCCAGCGATAATCAGATTTACATTTATTGTTACTCATTTGGACAAAGAATTTTTTTTCTCATGTTCCCACTGCCTGGGGTTCTCACCAGGAAATGGTGTCATAAAAGCTCCAGGATTCAGCCTCTCCTGCACCTAGGATTCGTCCATCTCCACTCAAGCTATGATACTTTGCTTGTAAGGACAGTCTTCCCCAAAAGTCGCTGCGCGCTGCAGTTCACTCTACCCCACAGCTTTCTGCCAGAGGATTAGGTGAGATGATGTGTTCTCGGGAGGTAGCAGCCTCTGCTGGTAGGGAAAGAGGCACTTTGGTGGACAAGACTCAAACAACAGAGGATGGCTGCCCAGTTCCCTGATAGGGGGAGAGGTTATAATCCTGAACCCAGGGTAGATAGCAGGGAAGGGACAAGGGGTTTGCCATCTACTTTCAGGGGCTTTCTGTTTCAGAGTGGACCACTGTTTTGGTTTGCTAAAGCTGCCAGAATGCAATATACCAGAAATGGGTTGGCTTTTACAACGGGGATTTATTAGTTTACACATTTATAGTTCTAAGGCTAGAAAATGTCCCAATTAAGGCATCAACAGGATGATACCTTCTCTGAAGACAGGTTCCTGGCATTCGGGGTTCCTCTGTCAGACAGCAAGGCATTTACTGGCCCATCTTTCCCAGGCTTTGCTGCTTTTACTCCTGGTTCCAGTGACCTCCTCTCTGTGTTTCTGGCGTCCTCTCTTAGCTTCCCAGGGCTTTTTTCTCCCTAAACTCCCTCCAGACTTCTGTGGCTGTTTCTCTCTGAGCTCTCTGGGCTTTTTCTGTCTTTTAACCTCATAAAGGACTCCAGTAAAGCCCACCTTGAATGGGCTGGGTCACATCTCAATTGAAACAACCTAACCAAAAGATCCCGCCCACAATAGATCTGCACCCACAGGAATGGATTAAAAGAACATGATATTTCCTGGGGTACAGAACAGCACCAAACCAGTTTCCTTCACCCTCACGACCCCCAAAAGATGGGTTCTTCCCATATGAAAAAATATATTCATTCCATCACAATATTACAAAGGCCTTAAATCATTTCAGTGCAATATTAAGTACAAAGTCTCATCAAAATCAGTTACGGGCATGGTCTGTCCTAAGGCAAAATCCCCTCTGACTGTAGACCTGTGAAACTTAGAACAAATTATCTGCTGCCAATATGCAAAGAAGGGACCGTATAGGAAAAACATCCCCATTTCCATAGAGAGAAATTAGAAGGAAAACGTGGCCACCATACCCAAACACTTTGCAGGGCAAACGTCATTAAATTTCCAGATCTGAAAGTCATCTAGAGAATGACATTTTATTTGCAGGGCTTGAGAAAGCAGCAACTCCACGCTTTCCAAGGGCTTGCACAGTGGCTCTGCTCTCTCCAAACATCTTCAAGCATTGGGGAGACCGCTATGCTCTTGTCTCCAATCTCCTCCAGTGTTTGGCTGGCAGCCAAACTCTCTGTCATCTCTGGGGCACAGGGCCCATCCCCTTAGAACAGTGGAGTGGCAGCCAGACTTCCCCCAATCACCAGGAAATATGCTCCACCCTCTCTGGGCCTGGGGTGGCAGCACTCTTCCTGAACAATGAGGCAGCCAAGCTCCCCTCAGTCCCCCAGGGGTTGAGAGCCCTGGGGTGGGAACACTCTTCCTGAACAATGGGGTGGGAGCCCCACTTCGCCCCCTGCCCCCTCCCCCCTCCACAAACTCCTGGGGCAAACTCACCCTTCCACGTGCATGCGTGGGTCCACTCTCCCAGCCTGCCATTTCTCGGCTCCAGACCTCATTTCTTATTTCAATCTGACCCTTTTCTGTCCCTTTTCATCCAGGCTGGTGGTGACTCTGTCATACAGATCTCACAAAAGAACTCAAAGAACTCATTGGTTTCACATGCATAACACAGAGCTCCCAACCTTCAGACAGTAGGACTTTCCACAAATCCTTTCTGAATAGATGCATTTCCAATCCTGACTTGTACTGAAACAGCCAGCTGGTTCCATATTTGGGTAAATCCTCCTATAGGGCCGTTTTCTCTGGGGATTCATTTTCTGAAAGTTCAGAATTTTCCAAACTATCAATCACTGGTTTCTTTGTACTCAAGAGTTCAGTTCTTATCTGAAAAAGTTCAGTTCGGCTTTTATCCCTTTCCTCTTGCATTTTACTATGAGCTGTAAGGAGAAGGCAGGTTGAATTGTACACATTTATTTAGTTTGGAAATTTCTTCAGTTAGATATCCAAGCTCATCACTTCTAAATTCTGCCTTCCATTCAACGTCAGTGAAAAAAATGTATATATATATATATATATATATATATATGTATATATATATATGTGTGTGTATATATATATGTATATAATGTGTATATATATATATATACATATATCAGGTATTTTTTTCCTAATACCATGCTTTGGTATGTTGTTAGAGTTTGGCCAGACAATTTTCTTCCAGAAAAGTATTTGGTGTCCACAAGCTACATCTGGAGGACACAGAGATAAGTATTTAGAAGAGGACCAACAGAGCCAGACAGGTTTCCCTGAAGTGAAATTATGTTTTCATTTCCTATTACTCACCTCACATTACTGGAAAATGTTTATCACTTATCCTGAAGCAAAGAAACGAGAATGAATATCGATATTGAAAATTACAACAGTACATCATAAGCTATTTTACATATTTATGGAGCTGGTTTACTATGTAGAAATACAGGAGTTTTTCTGAACGACCTCTAATTTTTTTAAAAGCAGAGTTGCAATAAGGAAGCCAGTGGGAATGGACAGATAGCCAATGGTAATATGTGAGGTGGAAAAAGGGCCTAGAACGTGCTGACATGTGTCATATCTCCTGCAAGGACAAAGGCTGCTCAAAGAGCCTTGAATTTTCTCCGGGAGACAAAACTATGTAACCATTCCCCTCATATTGGAACATGCCCCCGAGTTTTCACTCCCCGGAGTGGTTCTATCACTTGTAAATTCTCTCTCCTCATCTCTCCCTGTTAGAAGTTTATCTATCATCTAAAGCGGACTCAATTGTCAAGATTTTTCATAAAATGCTTCCTGACTTCTAACACCACCGGCTCTACAACCAGAGGTGCCCTCGTTCCTTCTTTAAGTCCCCGTTGCATGTTTAATGTCCATTTGTTGGCCCTCCTCATGGTCCAGTGTTATAATTGTTTTAATTAAGACTCTTTTGCTTTAAAATAAAAATCTACTCTCTTAAGGGACAAAAAAGAGGGTTGGTGGTGGAGGTAGGGCGAGTGATTTATTATAAAAATGCAGGAGTAGCTCAAGGATTCCATCAACCCAAGAGCAGAACCCGGAACGCTGCTCTGTCCTCCCCCCACCCCCAACCACACCCCCGATGCACTTTTCCCTGCACTGCCACAGGTGCGCAGTCAGAAATGAACCAGTGCCTGTCACTCAAAGGGCAGCAGAGGCTGATCATTCTTTCGAATTGCAATTCTGAGTCCCCTGGTGGGAAAACCTGATGGGTCCAACTTGGGCCACGTGACCCTGTGCCCCCACCCCACTCAGCCATGGCGGGAAGGGCAGTGTGGGACCCCGGCTGCAGACTCGGGGTGCAGTGGCGTGAAAAGTCCCCAGGGAGCAGGTGCCCCCCTAGTATTCATTTAGTCCCGCTGTTACCTGCTATGAGAGACCACAAGTTCCTTGGGAAAGGGACTGCTGCTTGCTCATCCCTGTAAAACCCTGGAGCCCAGCAATTTTGCATAAGGAAATATTATATCTGGGGTTGTATTGATTTGACTTTACAACCCCTGACAGCTTTTAGAATTTCCCCCAAATTTCTAAAAGTGACATTTGGAAATCTGAGAGTGATTTTATTGAGCCCTGAATCTAGGCTTACTCATCTGCTTTGGATTAAAAAACAAAATCCTATTTTCTCTCATCTTTTAGAGGAAAATTCAAGGAAAATGTACTCCCAACATAATTCCCTACTGTCTGCCTTTTCTTTGCCTTGAAACCCCAATCACGGCTGCTTGGAGTTCTGAGAATATCCTTTTGGAAAGGCAAAGCGAGATAAGAGTGCAAGAATTCCTCTACATAGTACTTAATATCCTTCCACCAGGGACGCTGAGTAAAGCTCTTGAGAATTTAAAATGAGTCATGAGAGGCAATGTCATCACATGGCTTTAGCTGGAAGAAGCCCACATGAGTCAGTCGTAAAGGTTTCTATCCCCATGCATCAGTCTTCTCCCCCCACCCCATCCCACCCCACCTCACCTGGCTGTGCCAAAATGGAACCTGGTTCTCCTGCATGGCAGGTGAGCATTCCACCGCTGATCCATATTCTTTTATTTTGTTTCTTTCTTATCCGGATCTCATTCTAATCTCCTTAATGTAATCAATTCTGAATTGGAGGGCCAGATTCTTTTATTAAGCAAGAGGATCACCCACTAAAGAATTTTAGCAGGAGAAGTTTTATCTGATGCCCTGGCATGCCTGTCAGATAAGAGGGCTATAAAACTCCTCACATTTCCGTGTTGAGTACTGTGCTGCACACAGAGAGTAGCATTTAGTAAGGTCGCTTGTGTGTGCAATCACAGCCTATAGCTTTAATCTGGTTTTGCATCAACATTGCCCCCCTTTCACTCTCCATTTTCTTGTTTCTCCGAATTTCAACCTTTCATGCGTATGTATCTTTTATTGCAGACGATCTCAAATCCTTTCCTGGATATAAAAAGTTATACACAATGTGATGATTGTACAACTAAATAAGGACAGTGTAAGACATGGCTTATTTATTTTGGACATTATCCATGATGCCCAATGGATGGAGGATGATAAAGGGTACATTGACTGAGAGGTAGAATGGCGAACTGTGGTGTATACATATGATGGGATATTGTGTGGCTATAGAAAAGAATGAAGTCGTTAGGCAGATAACAAGATGAATGAACCTTGGAGACATTGTGTTGTGCAAAATAAGCCAGAAACAAAAGAGCAAATATTGTATGGTCATTTTTAGAAGACACTTATAAGAAAATTGGGGACTAGATTGTAATCTTTTATAACAGTGGCATTTAGTCTGAAGTTGTTAGTGTATTTCTAAATTCTGAGATGCTGTGCTGTGTGTGTATAATCCGGTATTTCTCTGGAAATTTGGGTACCTGTGTGACACCTAAGACTCAGAATTGGAATTCTGCAGCTCTGAAAATCAGCGTTGGTACATACAATAAATGTTAAAGAAATTGAAAAACAGATCAGCTTTCAATTAGAGATAAGAACAAAGCCGATTGGGTTGGAATAAGGTAAATCACAATACAGGACAAAGGTGTGTGTACTCTAGAGCTTCACCTACTATAGGAGACCAAAGGCAGAGAAGTTTATTTTGTGCAAAACCTTATTTTTTTAGTTTTCTACTAAAAAATTAAAAATTTTTTTTTTACTAAAATCCCCTAGCAGCTGTGGTTGGGGTTTCAAGGCAAAGAAAAGACAAACAGTAGGGAATTATGTTGGGAGTGCATTTTCCTTGAATTTTCCTCCAAAAGATGAGAGAGAATACATAATCTAAGTCAACCCACCTGGATAACTCTTTTAAATAACCCAAACACATGGAGCTCAGAATGGGAATGAAGGCTTGTAATCCTGTATAGCTTAATGTAATAGCCGGATACATCCCAGAGTATGTTGGGCAGGTAACTAAAAAGTATTGACAAAGTCCTTTTAGGGACTGGAGAAAAAATAAACTTTCCCACCTGGGAAACCCCGATACTGTCTCAGACATTAGGGACTCGCATGTTAATAGGCCAAGCTCTTGATCTTGAGGGCTTCTCTTATGAAACTCTTTTCTGTAGTGGAGAAGCTAAGCCTAATTATAATTATGCCTAAGAGTTACTTCCAGAGAACCCCTTTTATTGCTCAGATGTGGCCTCTCTCTCTAAGCCCAACTCTGCAAAGAAAATCATTACCTCCTCACTACATGGGGCATGACATCCAGGGATGACAATCTCCCTGACAACGTGAGACACGACTCCCAGGGGTGAGCCTGTCCTGGCACCATAGGATTGACAACGCTTTCCTGACCAAAAAGGGGGAAAATATGTAACCAAATAAGGTATCAGTGGCTAAGAGAGTTCAAATAGAGTTGAGAGGCTATTCTGGAGGTTACTTTTATGCAAGCTTCAGGTAGATAGTGCTAATTACCACAGTTTGCCAACCCCCAACCAAAACAATTCCTGTTAACCCTAAAGAACACCTAGGGCTCCATCTGAGATTCTACAAAAGTTTCATGCACTGTTTACCTTCTAGAAATCTATAACCTCCTAGTTCCTAGGCCAGATAAGTCCTGAAACCCAGAGGGGTCAGCCTCTCCAAAACATCAACTATTTCCACCCCCTATCCCATGTTATCAATAGCCCTTTCTAACGTGAAAAAGTTAGAAAGGGCAGAGAGACTGGGAGAAGGATCAAAGGAGGAGGAGTTATAACAGAGAAGATAGGATTTAACAAATGCGTGTGACTACTGAATAATTATATTGATATTTCTTTTAGTCTCCAGTGTCTTTGAGCAACTAGAAGGAAAAAACAGCAATGGTGGAACGGTAACCCATACCAAATATTGAAATCTGTTCTACAACTACTTGTTAGAATGTATTTTGAAATTTATTTCGTTTTTGTATATATGTTATATTTCACAATAAAAAGCATTTTTAAAATGAAAGAAAAATGTCTAGTTGAATATGCTGATTGTACATAGTCCCCTACATCCTGGACCTCCACTAAAAAGGTCATGAAAGAACAAAGAGAAGGGGAGAAATGCGACTGCAGACAAAAGATTCAATACAGTTTTTTTTGCTTTTTGTTTTTGTTTTTTGCTTTTATTTTTGTTTTTTTTTTTTTGGTGGGGGGTGGTATTGCGTGGTCCAGGAATCGAACCCGGGTCTCCCGCATGAAAGGCGGGCATTCTAGCCACTGAACTTTCAATACAGTTTTGAAAGAGTAGATGCAAATAAAATTGACTTAGGGTTCAGCTTTCTTCACTTGTTAAATCTCTTAAGGGAATGAAGCAACAAGAACAAAACAATGAGAATCATAGAACCGCCCATCCCCCACCCCCACCCCACCCCCACCCCACCCCCCGGGAAGTGCTGGAAAGAGGAAGTGCCATAAACCTCTGAAGGTGGGGCTGTGAGATAGAAGGAGAAACCACAAGACTTACAGGAGTGCTTGGAGACCTCACCTTTCCCTGATCCCAGGCTGGCCAAAGAAACGTGTGTGAACGTGCCATGGAAACTGCAGGAAGACTAAATGGACCCTTTCTGGTGGGGTAAAGTGAGACTGCTCTGGCTGAGGCCACCAGCCAGCCCTACGGGGGTGTGAGGAACTTTATTGAGAACAGCGTTGAGGGAAAGTTCACCTAAGGAAGGGTAAGAGCCTCTGCGGGGTTCTGTCCCTGCTAGGCTCCCGGTACTCGGACTCTCTGGGGCAGCACACAATGGAGGAATCCTTTCTGGGGAAACTGATCCTCCCAAGAGAATAAACTTACAAATACTGACATTTAGGAATTCTATATAAAAAGGTAGGGTCTCAACCTGATCATCGTAAAGTGAGGCCCTCCAATCAACAAGCTCGGCTTCATGCACAAAGTTTCCAGTTAGTTTCTGGTTCCTCTCCCCTTAGTGGGACGGACAGCCACGGATCACTAGGTGTTTGGGGAAAAGCTCTCACATAAAAGAGAGGGAGCAAAATAAATTATAAAAGACGCATTAGGACAGCAGAGTCCATGTGGAAAACAAAAGAAAATCCTTTTAAAGCTCTAGCTGTTTTCTGAGAAAAGGAAAATTCTACATTACTGAAATGAGAAGAATTTTCCATTAAAATTTCACATCCAGAAAACAAGAAGGAACTCTTTGGAATTAGAATATATAACAGCAGAAATTAACCATTAGTAGAAGGGTTAGCTGATGAAGAACAAAAATACACTGAAATAAAAAATAAAAGTGAAAATAAAATAAAATTAGAGGCTCAATTATCAATTTCAAATCATGACTTTAGGAATTCCAGTGGAGGGAAGGAAATTACCAAAGAGAAATTCATGAAAATTCACAAAAACCTTAACATGATTCTTCCTATTAAAAATGATCAAGTGTGCAGAACAGTTCATTTTAAAAGATCCATGTTGAGACACAACACTGTGAATTTTCAGAACCCTATAGAGAATCACAAAAGCTTTAGAGAGGAAAAAAAAAACCAGATCACATACAAACATAGGAAATCAGAATGGCATCCCACTTCTCAGTGGCAACACCAAAACCTAGAGGATGATAGAATAATAGCTTCAAAGTTCTTCAGATGCAGAAAATTATGTCCCACCTAAAATTCTGTCCCCACCCAAGCTATTGATCAAGTATGAGGAGAATTAAAATGCTTTCAAATATAGAAGCTCTCAAAAATGTATTCACAAACATCCTATGTTCATGGATGGGTTCCATGCTCATGGACTTAGTGCTGTTAAGATGGCGATACTCCCTAAACTGATTTATAGATTCAACACAGCCATGTCAGAATTCCAGCTGACTTTGTAGAAATTGAGAAGCTGATTCTAAATTGACATGGAATTTTAAGGGACCCAGAGCCAAACAATCCTGACAAAGAAGAACAAAGTAGAAAGATTCACACTTTCCTATTTCAAAACTTGCTATAAAGCAAAATAAATGCACAGGCAAAATAAAGACCAAAGTCTGGAGAGTGGGAGGTAGATAGAGTTAGGGTGGATATCAGACTTCAACTCTATTGGTACGGGTTTATTTCTTAAGTTGTGTGTCCAGCCTATTATATTTTATATTTTCTTGCATGTCTTAAATATTCCATCCAATTTTTCTTAAAGGAAGGCAGACCATAAGCATATAAGAGCCTAGATAGCTTAATTTTCAAGGTGAACCAAGTTCTATTGTGTACCTCTACTGAAGTTACTTTAGATATAATTTCAAAGAAAATATGTAAATATCAATCTGTAAACATAAGCTATGGTATCAATTTGGTCCTTCAAAAAGCAGATGCCTGCACAGGATTAGACATGCAGGAGATTTCTTTGGAGGAAATGCCTGTGAAGGATAAAGGGAGAAAATAGGAGCTGGTGGGAAAAACCTTCAGACCATATTGAGTTTTGACTCCTGTAATGAGAGGGGGAAGGAAAGATGGTTGTAGGTAGAATCTCAGATTGCAATTCCGTTCTAAGAAAATTTCAAGCAAGACGATGGACAGTCCTCAAGCCAAAATTGCCCATTAGAGAAGTCCCACATTTTATAGGATTAGCCAGCACTAGATCCTCCACTGGGCTCAGTCACTGGCTGGGCCCAGGGAATGTGTAGCTTTGTGGGGAATGTGGTAGATACAGAAGGGTACTGCCTCTCAGTCAACTCTGCTCCCCCCAAAGAGACCTGAGCAGCGCAATTGCTCACATTCATATCCAGCATCACTTATGCTTAATATCTTTGTATATTTCTGTAGAGGAAATCTCAGTTGGTTTAGTACATGCATAGGAATTTTTTTTACTTGTCCTGAACTTTATGTAAGTGAAAGCATATTTCATTTGCAAAGTGCTATTCAAATGTTGGTGTAATCGATGTTAAAAACTGATGATAGAACAAAGACAACAACAACAAAAAGACAAAAAAAAAAAAAAGAAAGAAAAAACTGATGCAACTGGAGTGAACATGATAGAGAAAAGATCCAAGCTCCACACTCAGCTTGAAATAATATTTAGACTTGAATTTTTGGTAGAATATTTACTGATGATTTTGGATATATATTTTCATGACTTATCCCTTTCTGCTAATTCCTTTGTCCTCCTCAAACCTAGAGAATGCAAATATCCCAATACTCAAGTAGAGCACCTTTTAAAATATATTTTGTTCTGAAATATTTAAAAATATTTTGTCCATGGGCATGAACAAAAACATGATTCAATTTTTTGATAGCGCTAATATAAAAAATTATTTGATAAAATAAAAATTGATTATAAAAACTTACCACAGGGCCACGGTGGCTCAGCAGGCAGGAATGCTTGCCTGCGATACCAGAGGACCCGAGTTCGATTTCCGGTGCCTGCCCATGTAAAAAAAAAAAAAAACTTACTGCAAAGCAAAAATAAGCTAGGCTGTGTTGTCTAGCACAAGAATAGACACAAGAATAGACATAGGATCAATGGAATAGAATTTAGAGCCCAGAAATGAGCCCCTACTCAACGGTCAACTGAGTTTTGCTCTGGGGAATCATCTTTTCAACAAATGGTGCTGGGACAACTGAATAGCCACATGCAAAAGAACGTGGTTGGACCCTTACCTCACACTATATCCAAAGAATGACTCAAAATTGATAAAATACCTAAATGTAACAGATGAAACTATAAAACCCTTTAACGAAAATATAAGGGGGGAATTTATTCTCTGTGCACTATTTCTCGTGGAATTTCTGGAGGATATGCTTCATCAAAACAAAGAGAAAATGCAAAAGGAGGAAGACAGGAGACCCAGACAGAAGTGGTGAGTGGCTGGTCTAGATTGGAACAGGTCAGATGAACCCATGAAGACCATCTCCAAGAAAAAAACAATGGAATATAGACATTGCTTTATGGTTGGCCTTAATGAGAGACAACACTTACAGTTTTCCAAAAGTGTAGTGATGAAGTGATGACAGGTCCCTGGAAAAATGGAAAATATTTCCAGTTAAACATATTATAATGCACAACCATCAATTGGTAAAAACTAAAATCAGACAATACCATGTGTTGACAAGGTCATGGAGCACTGAAAACGTACATATACTGCTGGAATAAACACTGGAAAATGATTGGCCATACTTGTAAGTTTGAAGATGTTCATATGTTGTGACTCAGAATTTCTACCTGTTGGCAAATACCAAGTGAAATGCATGCATGTGCATCACAGAGTATGCACAGGAACATTCATTGCAATATGACTCATTCCAAACTGGAAGTAACCCAATAGTACATCCACAGGAAAAACGGATAAATAGCTTGTGTATACACATACAAGGGAAATAGAGTATAGCTGCATGCAACACTACAGATGAATATTACAGAGTTGAGCAAAAGAAGCCAAACACAAAAGAATAAGTGCTGTATAATTCCATTTATGTAAAATTCAAAAATGGGCAAAACTAAACAGTGTTGTTTAACAATGGCTATATAGGTGGTGAAAACATAAAGAAAAAGAAAGAACTGGAAATCATAAAAGTCAGAATAATGTTATCTCTTGGCAGGGGGAGGTAATTAGTTGCATTCAGGAAGGGACACATGGGGAGCTTTTAGGGAGATAGTAATGTTTTATTTCTTGATTTGAGTGTTGGTCATGACCGTTCACTTTATACTTATTCATTAAATTGGATATACATTTTTACAACTTAAAAGATGCCAAACTCATGCTCTAATACTTCTCTAAAAATATATGTGGTCAGCTATAGGTCAGAGCTCCATTTGTACCAAGGAAAAACTTTAAAAGAATGACAGGATAAATAAATAAATAAATATATATATATATATATATATATATATATATTTGTTAATTAGCATAACTGGCAAAACCTCTGCCATGAAAACCTAAAATTGTGGAATTATAACCCATACTGAACTCTGAAATCTGTTCTACAACTAATTGTTGTGCTGTGCTTTGAAATTTATTGTTTTTTCTGTATGTATGTGATTTTTCACAAAAAAAGTCGATTGTGATGATACAAAAAAAATGTATTCCTTAAAAAAAGAAAATCAGTTGTCCATGGATAAGAGAGTCTATTTCTGAATTCTCAATTCCATCAGTCGGTATGTCTGTTCTCGTGCCGGTTCCATGCTGTTTTTACCACAATGGCTTTGTGGTATGATTTGGAGTTGGGGGTGCTGGCCCTCCAAGTTTGTTTTCCTTTCTCAAGATGTTTTTGGCTATTTGGGGCACCTTGCCCTTCCAGATAAATGTGATGGTTGTTTTTTCTATTTCTGAATAAAAAACAAACAAAAAATTCCCCGTAAAACTCTGCTCTGGTTTCTTAATATAAAGCAACTGTCTTATATTTTTATTTCTGAAAGTAGCTTAATTTAAAGATGCTTGTAAAAATTAAAGCTCAGATTGTAAGCTTTAACTATTGTCTTTAAATTCTGAAATGCTTTGCTCTTTGTAAAACCTGTGGTTACATGGAACTTTAAGTATGAGTAACACCTGAGACTCAGATTTACTTCTCCAGCTCTGAAAGTCAGTATAAGTTCATACAGCAACTTTAAAAAAAAACCTGAAATTGATCGAACTTTGATTAAAGATGCAATGAAACTGATCTTTATATAAGGTAAAGAATATGCAAGGTAAAGAATAATATTGTCTATATTTTAAAGATTTAACTTTTGTGTGAGATAAAAAGAATAATGTTTATTTTGTCCAAAATTTGCACTATCTAATTCAATCTGTCTAGTCAGTTAAACAACCTAATTCAGCTTTATTTGATATAGAACCTGGAATAAGGAACAAAATCTTAATGTTCTGTACAAGTTAATGTTATGCAATGATGCATTTCTGAGTATTTGGGGCAGAAAATGAAAAGAGTTTGCAAAGTCCCTTGAGGGACTGAAAAAATAGAACTATTAAGCTTCCCCACCTGGGGAATTCCTGATATTTTCTTAAGCAAGAGGGGCTCCCAATTTAATAAGCCAAGGCCTCAATTTTGAGGCTTGCCCTTATGAAACTTATTTCTGTAATAGTAAACTGAATTTACTTAGGATTAGTGCCTAAGAGCCAAAACCTCTGCTGTTGCTCAAATGTGGTCTCTCTCTCTAAGCCAAACTCTGAGCTTCCCCTCAACATGGGACATACTTTCCAAGGATGAGCCTGGCCCTGACATTGTGGCTTAGTTGACCAAAAGGGGATAAAGAAATCGAGTTTCAGTGGCTAAGAGATTTCAAATTGAGTTGAGAGGTCATTCTGGAGGTTACTCTTATGCAAGTTTCAGCCTGATATTGCAAGCTGCCACAATATGGCAACCCCCAACCAACTGTGTTCTGGAAACCCTGAAAGATATCCTGTGCGCTATAAGATTTTACTTAGTAAGTTTGTTTTTCAGAGACTTGAAGCCTCCAGGTTGTTCCAATTCCGGAGAAGCTCTGAAACTCAGAGATACTGGACTGTCCAAGAATAACAACTGCTTTCATTGTTTCATCCCTTTGCCCCTTAATGACAATGTCCCTTTTCAGCCTTGAAGCAGTTAGAGAATCATCATCCACTATCCCTCAAGATTGAGAGATAATTATCAAATGAGAGGATGGAATTGTAACCGAGAAATGAGGATTTAAGGGATGATTTTGCCTACTGAATCATTATATATTTCTTTTTGCTTTCTTGTATGCTGGAGCAGACAGGGGGGAATACCTGAAATCTCTAAACTGTCATTCAGCTGCCTTGATCTCTGATAATGGTTGTACAGCCCTTATCTTCTCTGATAATGACTGTAAAATCCTTGTGACTAACCTTCAAATTGCACCCAGTTATCCAGTTTTTCAACTTTAGAGCCCTGTAATCACTAAAGCAGTCCCCAATGTTTATTAATGCAGGGTCTTGGGTCTGTCTGGAACTAACCCACTCCAAGTCCCCAAGTATCTTGATGACTGAGACTGGATCTAACCAAAGTGGGCCCTCCTGGCGCGTGCGGTAACTTCTTAGACTTTACCCTACACGTCACCTAGACTTCAGTCTGCCATTTTCTCGACCTGGTTCTAGACCTGTACCCAGTGGAAGGAACTGTGTGCCACGATTACACTGAGCATCATGAGAGCCTAGCTTCTCTCAACCTCGCAGCAGCGCTTCACTCTCTCCTTAAAACGCTGGCATCTGGGCCACTCTTCCCGTCCTGCCCCATCCGCTGGTCTCTCCTCCTCCGTCTCCTTTGCCGGAGCCCCCTCCTTTCCCTGGACCCTAAATGTTGGCATGTCCCCTCCATGCTCCACCAGAGGTGGCCTCACCAGTCCCAGAGTCTTAATGACATGCGAACGTTAGTTTTGTGAGGACAGCGACGTTGCTTTATTTAGAGCAGCACCTGGTGCATGTACGTATTCAGTAAATGAACATGAATGAACATTAAACATTTACTAAAATGGCAAGTGAAAATGCAAGCTACAAAGACATAAATGGGTAGTCGTAGCTATTTTAAACACGAACATAAGGAGATGCTGGAAGGAAATACACACAAATGATAATAGTTACTGGAAAATTGTGATTATGGGTGACTTATTTTGCTAAAATTTTCTGAAACATTATACTGCTTTATTTTAAATAAATACATAAAAAAGAGTAATGCCACAAGTGAAAGCACACTGAGCTGGAAATCCAGAGGCCCGGATTCCAGTGCTGAGTGCCCTTAGGCAAGTCTCTGAACCTCTCTGTGCCTCTATTTCCTCTTCAATAAATGGAAGGTCATAGGACCTCCCAGCCCCAATATCCGGCTTCTCCTTTCTGCCCACATTAGTAATGACCCCCTAAGCCTCCCCTCTGTAGCCTCTACTCCTGGCTCCAGGGCAGGGAGTGAAATGTTCCAGCATGTCAGTAGGTTAATCTAAACAGGTGGGATTGTTTGCATTACTAATGGTCTTTATGAGTATTGTTTCGTTTGTCTTTAAAGCGATGGAGCCTGTCCAGTTTGCAGTGCGACTCCAGTCCTAGGGCGGGGGAGTGATCTGCTGCCGGAGTCCCCGGGAGCCTGGGTCCTGCTGCGGGAAGGAGGGAGCACAGCGCATTCCCTGGCGGGAGGCACCTGCTTGTCTGGTCTGGGTTGGGCCGCAGGGCCTGCCTGTGCTGGCGCTTGCTCTCTCTGTTTTCTTTCTTTATGACTTCTGCCTCCGGAAACAGGAAGGATCCCGGGTAGGGTAAGCTGTCTTCTGCTCCGTTCTGACTGGGCACCCCCAGGGCTGGAAGGATGACCTTGAGAACACTGTGGGAAGCAGGCTGCATTTCTTTTTAAATAGAGCCTTTTCGGTGCATGGGGTCACCGGCTTCCTCAGGTGAGCTCCCAGGGAGCAAGTTCTCTTCTTGCCAAGAGGGATGATGAGGCGACTTTCAGTTTCAAAATCACTAATGCAAGAAACAATGTCTTTAGTACATTTGCACCTCTACGGATTACACATACGAGCCCCAGTTTCATGACAGAGTTAAGGCACTGTATCTTTGTGTCAATACATGAATCATTTCCCTAGCCGTTCAGATTAATGTAAAGTATTATTATATCGCAATGACAGAGGTGGTAGAATAAGTCATGTCAATCTGTTCACATAAAATCAGGAAATAACACAGTTTTTGAGCACAGGATGTGTTTAAGACAATTGTTGAGCCAGCTGTGATTAGAAGAATCCTTTTTTAGGATTTAATGTGAACACATAAAAGCACTTAAAGCAGTTCCTAGCATATTTGTTAAATAAAAGTTAGCCTTTGTTGTTTTTGTATTTATTATTGTTGTCATTGTTGCTACTGTTACTATTATTATTTTATTAAGATATATTTAGGACCTATTTTTCCTCTAGGAGACAAGTATATTGCTGGAGATAGAGATTTCCTCCAATCATTGTAGAAAAATTTAAAGCTTCATATAACCACAAAGAAGATTTAAAATGCCCTTTGCTTAACCCTGGCTTTTATGATGGATACTTCTAAATATTTTGTATAAAGGATGTGTAAATGTCATTGCCAACATTGATGATTGAGTGTTTACTAGGTTTTCAGACCAGGCTTGCAATTGAGATAAAAAGAAATATACAATCCTTGACTTCAAGCATTTTAGACACTAGTTGTGGAGACAGAAATTATGATGAAAATAAAAACACCTGTAATAGCAGGAAACCATACAATATTTTAAAATTAGCACTTAAACCCAGCTTTGCACTTTTATTCTATACAATATGCATAAAAAATGTGTGTTAAATGGAATTTTTATCAGTCTGACATCCTCTGGTGAATTCTTTCATAAAGTCACCTATCTCAAAGCACATGCTCATTCTCTCCTCTACTTCCTAACTCTATTTTCGCATTTCACGCTCAAGAGGAGGTTTGCCTCTGCTGCTTCTGAGACCTGGGAATGCCCAAGGGGGATGTTTTAGCCACATGACACCAGAGGGGCAGGGCTGTCCTTGACCCTCAAGTCAGGAGGGCAGTGGTAGCTGTCACTGGAGATTCTGACAAGGGTCCAGTCCAGTCGTCTGTCACAGAGCTAGCCTAGAACTTTCTACTGCAGCGAATGGACCCGGAACTTCTAACTAAGGAGATGGACCAAGAGCAGAGGGATGTTTAATTGAAGAATTCAGAGAAGTCTGCGAAACCCCACTAAGCTGACTCTATTGTAGATGGTCTATGCATCGTCTCTGGAACCCTGTGTGCTTAATCTTGCAAAGCCTCTCCCCACTAAGGTCCTTGCCAGCCCGTTCATCTCCTCGGAAGGAGTTATCCAAAGAAAAGAAGGTATGTCTTTCTGGCTCATTCTCAGATCAGGAAAGGGATCGTTGCAGCTCAAAACCTAATTTCCGTGTTTATTTCTAGGAAAGCTGAGTTAGATGGAATCATTTGTTTTGTTTAGGCTGGTGCTTTGTAGCTTTCCAAGAGGCAGTGCCCTTCGCAGTCAATAGGTGATGGGAAAGAGTTGAAAAAGGAGGCAAGATGAGGGAAGTGAGGCCCTATCTAGAATCTCCTAAGGCAGATCTTGTATACTGTTATTGAGTTTGAAATGTAGAAAATTCCACCCTTATTAGGAGGTTATAGTTCTAATGTCTATTTATTTACAAAACCTATTTTGGAACTAAGAATGTATTCTACACCCTACCCCCAAACAATCATCTTCTCCTTTATTTTATTACAAGCGTAAATGTTTTGATATTAGTTGTAGGGGTCCCTGATTTTTTTTAATTACAATTTTAAGTCTTTTAAACTATTACATGCATATGAGTAAGAAAACCAAATGGTAGTAGAAGGCTTATAACCTAAACAGCTACAGTCCCTAAATGTCCTCACCCCGATTCCTGTTCCCCCAAAACCACTCTATATTCTCTTAACTGTTTCTTCTAGTATTTAACAGTGGCTATTCCCTATAGCTATTTCTCAATTTTTTTTTTTTATTTCTTCTTTTAGGTGCACGGTGCAGGAATCGAACCCAAGTCTCCGTCAGGGAAGGTGAGCTTTCTACCACTGCACCACCTGGGCACCCAACTTCTCAATGTTTTAAAGCTTAGGTATTCTCTAGTAGCTTCCTGCTAGGGACACTGAAGATTTAGCTCTGTTACCCAGACCCATGCATTCCCTTCCTCCATACGTACGTGTGCACACTTCCCATCCCCAAGCTTCCTAGTGGAGAGATCTTAAAAATTTTTAGTAGAGCAAAATTCAGCATGTATTTTATTATGACTATATGAATATTCACAGCCAAGTCAAATGATGTACTGAGGAAAAAAAGACTTCCTAATGTATCATTTTGCTTTTTCTAGAGCTAATCATTGTTTCCCTCTCCTTTCTTTCTTCCTTTACTTGTTTTTCTAGACCCGCTCACCAATTCTTTTGTCTTTAATGTCCAAATCATTCTCCACCCTCAGTTCAAGTCACAGATTTGTGAAACCAGTAACACTGCCCAACTTTGAGGATTTAATTCTGTGCACAGTGGGAAACAATTCTTGAAAAATATAATTAGCTAATCAAAGAGAGTCCAAAGTCTTGGTCTAAGGCCTTTCCCTATGAATAGAAAGGGAAAAACAACAGTGTATTGCCTCTCATGGGTTCTGGCAGAATTCTTCTACTGATTTCCTCCTACAGAAAAATAAGTTTCCACTTTTTAAAATAAAACTGGAGGCTGCTGAAAGTACAAAGAAAAGTGATTCCAAGGAAATTCATGTTAAGTACAGAATAGAAGGCACACTGCACCAGGAAAATGCTGGCTAAATAGTAAGCGTATGAGTATTTCAGGTGTATGACATGCGTGAAAGGCACAAGAACACCTGTCCTCAGGCACCACGGCCTCAGCCTTCTGACTTCTATAAGGCGTCCACATATTGCTGGTGTTTTGCTGCTTGGGGTGTGTAATAACACATCGCCGTTACTAGAAAAGGGCTAAACTACAAAGCGGAGGCTGAGGGCTCACCCTTAGACTGCTTGTCCCTGCAGCTCGGAGGGAGAGAAAAACAGAGTTTCCAGGAACTTGTCCTCATCGGGTCAGTCAGTCTTCACTGGGAAATCTCCCTTTGTGTTTGTGGTTGCTGCGGTATATTTTTCTATTTCTTTTATTCCTTGTTCCTTATAATATTACAATACAGCCACTTGATCTGACTCATACTTAATAAGCATAAGTTGATTTTAGAAAGGCTATAAGGAACTGTTCTCATGTGTCTGCTGACATAAGAACCTGGTCAAGGTAAAAAAATATATATACTCTAAGGAAATCCACATACTTTTGGCGTCTTGTTACCTCTTGGTGTATACTTTGGTTGGCTATCATGTATTACGGAATCTGACAAAAAGGTAAGGGAATCCCTATAGGAAAAACCCCTCATAATTTAGTTACGTAAATGAAGGCAGTTGCTTTGAGAAACAGCATTTTATTCCTGTAACGTTAGCATTGTATAAAGCAATTTTGGAAAGTCCTTATTTAGAATTCTCTTCAGCAGTTGCATAGGATTACCAGATAAAGTCCAGGTGTCCAGTTATATTTGTATTTAGTATCAGCAAGGAATATTGTTTATCTGAAATTCAAACTTAACTGGGCTTCCTGTATTTCTGTGTGCTCACTCTGGCAACCTTGTGTCTGGGCACTGCTGTTTTAGCAATTTAACTGATGCCCAGCGTTCTTCGAAGGTGGTTGTGATTTTAGACAGTCTAAAGTCTTTTAAGGTGAAGTCTGGGGTGGTGTGACAGTGGCTCAGTGGCAAAACTGTCGCCTGCCATTGCCAGAGACTGGGTTCAATTCCTGGTGCGTGCCCACGTTAAAAGAAAAAAAAAAAATGAAGTCTGGTATCAAAAAAGGATAATACTACTTTGGGTTTAAAATAACATTATCAAGTTAGCAGACGGGATTTCTCATGGGCCTTGGAAACAGGCTCTCACAGCTGTGCTCACAGACTTCCAAAATGGTTCTGACCAAAGGCAGGGCTGGAAAGAGCATTTAGGCTCCCAAAATTATCAGTGAAAAAGATGGTCAGATTCTAAGCAGGCACTGACAAAACTGAGCCACAGATGTGTGTATGGAATCAAATTTACATGTCAAATCTAAGGTTTGCCCTCCACTGTGGAACTTTTTGTGTATTTAACTTTATGAGTCGTACCCTGGTGTTGTCATTTGTATTCAACCTCGTAAGGCTTCCTTAGGGAAGAACCGTATAAGAAAAGCTTCTGGGCTGTCCTCTGTAGCTGTCCTGAGGTTGACGGTGCTTGGAACACCCTTAGACATTCAGATATGTAACTCCAAGAACCCATTTTTATCTTTAGGGTGGGTTTGCAGACCAAAAGGTACTTTTTAAAAAACTTTTTATGTTGAAATAAGGCCAAGCTTATAGGAAAGTTGCCAACATAATATGAAAACAATATAAAGAACTCCAACATACCCTCTACCCAAATACTCAGATTTGCCAACTTGTAGCATTTGCCACATTTGTTATATCATTCTTTTATCTATCTATCTATCTATCTATCTATCTATCTATCTATCTATCTATCTATCTATCTATCTATCTACATACCTACTTACTTACCTACCTACTTTGTCTATCCATTTTCTAAACATGAGAGAGTATGTTGCATGCATGTAACCCAGAGATATTTGGAGGCAGCCTTTGAAACCAGAACCAGTACAGAATGTAACGTAACACCGCCATGTACATTTCCTAAGAACAAGGACAAATACTTAAGCAGCCACCTTAAGTACACCTATCAAGTTCAAGAAATTTAACATTGATATAAATAAAACACACAGTTGATATTCCATTTTTTATCTGTTGTCCCAATAATGCTCTTTCAGGCATGTTCTCCCGCACTATTAGTTCTGGTCCAGCATCCTGTATTACATTTCACTGTCATTGGCTCTTTGGTCTCTGTGCTGGTTTGAAGCTGTTCTGTGCTCTATCAAAGGCCTTGGTCTCCTGACCCATCCCCGTGGGGCAGACGTATTGTTGGGTGGGACCTTTTGGTTAGGTTGTTTCCATGGAGATGTGACCCAGCCTATTCAAGGTGGGTCTTAATCCCCTTGCTGGAGTCCTTTGTGGAGATAAATGACAGAGGTAACTCAGAGAGCTCAGAGAAGCTGAGAGGGAGAAACACCCAGAGATATTTGGAGGAAGCCTTTGAAACCAGAACCAGTACAGAAAGGCCAGCAGACATCACCACGTGCCTTCCCAAGTGACAGAGGAGCCCCGGATGCCAGCAGCTTTTTCTCAGAGAAGGTGTCTTCCTCTCAATGCCTTAATTTGGACATTTTCCTGACCTTAGAACTATACATTTGTAACTTAATAAAACCCCATTGAAAAAGCCAATCCATTTCTGGTATATTGCATTCTGGCAGCTTTGGCGAACTGAAACAGTCTCTCTCTGTCTTTTCTTAAACTGTGGCAACATACATACAACATGAAGTTTCCCATCTCAACCCCATCCAAGCATAAGAGTCAGAGATTAACCACATTCACAATGTCGCTTCATTGTGAATGTTGGGTTCAGACTGTTCAGCCCAAAGAGTTCTGAGCAGTAGAAGTGGCTGGTTCTCAGCTTCACGGACTCTTACAAGACTTCACTCAAGTGGCAGCCAAGACTGGGATTCATCTGAATACTCGACTGGGGAAGGATCCATTTCCAAGCTCATCTGGTTATTGTAGGATTAGTTCCTCACAGGCTGTCTGAGGAAGAACCTCCACTCCCTGCTGGCTGTTGGATGGAGGCCACCATCACATCCCTGCCACACGGACATCTCCAACGGAGCTGTTTGCTCCACCAAAGCATGCCAACTGAGATGGCCTTGGGAGGGCCTGCTTGTAAGAAACTTATGTAAATAATCAAGGAATTGTCATCCCATCACCTTTTCCATACTCCATTGGTTAGAAACAGGCTGGTAAGCCAATCCATACTCAAGGGGAGGCGATCACACATGAGCGTGACCACCAGGAGGCAGGGATCAGTGGGGACCATTTTAGAGTCTGTCCACCGCGGTGTGCAACCATGTGCAACACAGAGTTAAATACCATCACCTTGAAGGGGCACCGAGTTACTAGCCTGCCTAGGCCTCGTGCCTTGGCCTGTGTATATACACGCCTGGTAGAGTGTTTATTAAGTTTGGTTGGGGATCCAGAAAGTCAGAGCTTGGAAATGAAGCAAAGTAAATGAAATCTCTAAAATGGACAAACACCCCATAATAAGATACCTCTGTACTCTTGAAAACTTGGGAAATCAAGGTGCGTCATAAACCTTTATGAAGTTTTGCCTTAGGGGACCAGAGGTTCACAGCTTAACCTTTACTTTTAAAAAATACTGACACTTGAACACTTTAAATTGTCTTTACGTTATTCATCTATTTGTATTCCCCAATAAGTTCTTAGACATGAATCAGAAAAGGCAGGATAAATTGATTAAGATGACAGATGTGTAAGCATCAGATTTAAAACTTGAAAAAAAGGGAAACTATTTACATATAGTATATATATGTGTATATAAATATACAAAAATGTGTTTCATATACATAATACTATTATAGATAGATATAGATAGATATTGAGAGATAAATGCATAATTTTCCCTTTCGTTTGTGAACTCTTTCTTCATTGCCCCCTCACCTCTAGTTCAAGCTTCAATATTTTGAGGCTATGGTAAGGGAAGAGGAAGACTTGTGTGTCCACAATTGAGTGGTTTAGGGCAAAGAAATTTGCATCAGTCAACCACAGAGATAAGAAACAAAATCCCAGCTGATTCATGACCAATACAGCATGTCCAGTCTGCTTAACACTGTCACATATTCCCAATTCTACACGCAATTTTCCACCTTGTGAGCAGGCACTATTCAGTTGGAAACACTCACTAAATGGTGACTACTATTGTTATCAGAGGTACACATGACCTACGATAAATACAAGACAATGACGAAGGTACAGTGAGTAGCTGCGCTCTCGATCAGAGAGGACGCACGCGTGTTTTGGAGAGTCTGCGCCCACCCCTTGGAGACCTCTGCGCTCAGCTGTCTGTGCTAGGACTCACCAACCTGGTGACACCTGGAGTTCTGGCATCTCGCCAATGCTTTGGGCTCATCCCCCCTCTGCTGGAGGAAAACCGAATGAAAGCAGAAGCTGAAAAATCATGACAGCCAGGAGAGAGGGGAATACTGGAGCACTGCATACTCCAGGGTGTCCATTCCACCATAGTCCGAATGAATGGTGCCTCTGGGGCAGGCCCTAACTTCCCAAGGACTTAGGAAATATATGGAAAGGGAGAGAGTGAGGTCACTCTGTGGCAGCCTGTAATGCGTATCTGTTGTCTTGTCTATCCTGCATCACCCCTTCACTTTTTTAGTAACAGTGCTTCAATTTTTTTGGGGGGGGGAGGGGTATCTACTCTGCAGCCCTCCCAGTTCACATGGTTCAGGTGAGCGGACCACATCACGTCTGGGCTGGGCAGACAAGTGACCTGGGCCTAACAAATTGGAATCGTGATGGATGGTTCATGGACGAGCATGTGGCCCAAGCTGGATCGGTGAGAGTCAGCCCTGGGACTTTTGCTGGAACAAATTACAACAGAGGCATTTGCTTCTGGGTCATTTGCAAAGACAAGAGGGACCTGGCAAATTCCAGGAACTGTGTGTCCCCACACCAGGGCCCATTCCAATGCCATGATCTGCTTCCCGAGCTGGCAGTGATGATCACTGCAAGACTGGCATGTTTGCTGGCACTGGGGAAATCCCGATACACTGCCGACATTATTCATTCTTGCTCGGTGACAAAGCTCCGTGGGTGAGCCACAGAGGGTTGCCACCCTCCCCGGGCTTCCCCAAGAGTGGAGTCACCTCCCAGGAATCCTGCACAAAGTAAAGTGACCTACACAGCTCCAGGCACGAGGTCCTGAGGAGGCACGAAAAGTCTGTTTCTCTCACAATCTGAAATCTTGCATTACTCTCTATCTCATGAGGGAGCTACAGGACTTAAAAATATAGTCCCTTTCAGGGTGCACAGGTGGCTCAGTGGTAGAATGCTCGCCTTCCATGCAGGAGACCCGGGTTTGATTCCCGGACCATGCACCTTCCACCCAAAAAAATACATATATATATATTTTTATAATATATATAATATATGTTATATATATATATATAGTCCTTTTCAGTTGAATTAGGAAAAAAACACACAAAACCTCACAATTTAAAACTATGCAGTAGTTTGCAAATACACACCCTTACATACCTTTCCAGATGTAAACATTCATGAATCAGATTTTGAAGAATCATTTAATCATATAATTCATTTAAGGAAGATCCAGCCTGCCTTCCTCACTGCTGTCATTGCTCCAAATAAGCCATGGCTGAGGGAGAGCCATTTAAAAAGAAGTCCAAGCCACCGCTATTTCCTGATGCTTCAACTGCATTAAAAAGCAAAGCAAAGCAAACATGTGGCTAGTTCACATGTGGGCTGTCTTAAACATAAGCTAACGATTGAATAAGTTAACAACTTTTACAAGTTAACCATTTAACAAAACATCAGCAAAATGGAATATAAATTGTACTTAAAAAAAGTAATTATAGCTTTCGTTAAAATATTAATTTAAAAGATGTGATTTGGTAATGGGACACAAGTTTAAAGCTGCTAATACATGTCTGCAAATGTGGGTAAAATCTCATCTGTACTTGTCACTTTGGGGCCCCACCTGAATGTCATGCTGAGACAGATAGCCTTCCTGCCACCCTAAGATGGACCCTGGAGAAATCTAAGCAAGCCACCCCTCCTCTCTCCCTCCCTCCCTCCTTCCTTCAATCCGTCCTTCTTTGCTTCCTTCAATCCATCCTTCAATCCACTTAACATATCAAACAGATTATATATGATGACATAGTCACTGAGTTCAAACATCTAAAAGTCTAAGAATATTACCAGTGAAAAATATCCTTCCTACCTCTACCCCTCACCCAGCCAGTTCCTAACCTCCTCTCAAACAGATAACCACCCTTACTAGCTCCCTTCATAGTAGTCCCTACTATTTTTCGGTATATCCAAATGAATACAAATTTCTCCTCTTTTATACCCAAATTCATATGGCACTATGGCCACTCCTCTGCACTGTGCTTTCTGAACATTTATCTTTGATATTCCTCCACATCAGTACACAAACAGCTTCCTTTCTCTTGAACAGCTGCATAATACTCCATTTCATAAATATATTTTGCCAGCTCCCTAATGATGACTATTTAGGCTCTATCCAATGTTTCATTACCTCATAAAATATTGTAATGCATAAGCATACCCATCCATCATTTACTTGTGTAAGGAAACCTTACTGAGAAAATAGTAATGGCTAATAAATAAAGGCCTTTCAAGGAATTGTTTTCAGTGATATATTGGAAACATGACTACTTGCAGAATTTATACCCTAGTACCTACCTGGAATGTCCTTTTTCTTCTCTTCTCTTTATTTCCTAACTCCTCAAAGCCTTAATCCTTAGTGTCACCTATTCTTTAACTGTGACCTAGGGAGTATCTGTATCAAAACATTACAGGGTACTTTGGGCGGGCCACAGTGGCTCAGCAGGCAGAGCTCTTGCCTGCCATGCCAGAGGACCCAGGTTTGATTCCTGGTGACTGCCCATGTAAAAAACAAACAAACAAAAAAAAAACATTAGAGGGTACTTTGGGAAAAATGTGGATTGCTGAAGCCTACCCCAAACCTGATGAATCAGAAAATCTGGGGATGGGGCCCAGGAAAATGCATTTCTGACAAAACCCCCTCCTCCCCACTCATGGCTCATGTGCACATTCAAGTACAGTGGTGTTCTAGTTTGCTAGCTGCCGGGATGCAACACACCAGAGACAGACTGGCTTTTAATAAAAGGGGATTTATTTCATTAGTTCTTCAGAGGAAAGGCAGCTAACTTTCAACTGAGGTTCTTTCTCACATGGAAAGGCACAGGGCAATCTCTGCTGG
>PVIY010022470.1:0-40820 GCA_004026745.1 Myrmecophaga tridactyla
AAATATTTAATAAAGATGTGTAAATGCTCTACAATAAAAACATAAAACATTGCTGAAAAATTTAAGACCTAAATAAACTGTGTTTGAATCAGAAGACGGTTTTGTTAAGATGGCAATTCTCCCAAATTGATCTATAGACCTAATGCAATCACAATCAAAATGCTATGTAGGTTTTTGGGCAGAAATTGCCAAGCTGATTCTAAAATTTGCATAGAAATGCAAATGATCTAGAATAGACAAATAATTTTGAAAAAGAATAAACAAAGTTGGAGGTCTTAAATCTACAGGTTGGTTGTTTTACTATAAACCTAGGATGACCAGATTTCATATATATATATATATATATATATGTAAGATATACACACTTGTAATTAATTGATTTTCAACAACATTACTGAAATGATTCTGTGGGGTTAAAGACAGTATTTTCAACCAATGGTGATGTGAAAACTGAATATTTATATGGAACAAAATGAACGTTGGCTTTATCTCATACAACACACAATAATCTGTTCAAAATGAGTTACAGATCTTGATGTAAATGCCAAAGTGATGAAATTTTAGAATAAACATAGGAGACCCATTACCTTGGAATAGGCAAAAATTTCTTATTTAGTACTCAAAAAAACACTCATGAGAAATGAAAGAATAAACTGACAAATTGGACTTTATCAGAATTAAAACTTCTCTTTTCACAGATGCCAATAATAAAATGAATATATGAGTCACAGATATAATTCACAGTTCATATATTTATGAAAGAACTTGTTTCTTGAAGTTATAAAGAATCCCTATAATTCAATAATAAAAAGAAAAAGCAAGAAAATTGCCCGAAAAACTTAAACAGCTATTTTACACAGGAATATTTTCAAATGACGAATAAATACATGGTTAGGTGCTCAACATCAATTGTCTTCAGAGAAATACGAAATAAAACCACAGTGAAAAACAAGCGTGTAACACACTAGAATGGCTAAAATTAAAAAGATTGACAATACGAACTGTTCATAGTGATATGGAACAACCAGAACTTTCATACATTGCTTGTTGGAGTATAAAATAATTCTCCTACTTTGGAAAACGTTTCTGCAGTTTTCATATAAAGTTAAACCTACACATATCATGTGACCCAACAAATCCACTCATAGGTATTTACCTAAAAGAAATGAAAGCAAATGGTATGTCCGCAAAAAGATTGTATACACATATTCAAAATACTCTCATATATATTACATAAAATTGGCTGTATACATAGGTTCAAATTAACTTTAGTCATAATAGCTGACACCTGGAAACAGCCCAAATGTCCATCAATAGGTGAGTGGATGAATACATTGCAGTGTATTCTTTCAATGGAATATTACTCAGCAATAAAACAGAATAGTTACTAAATCCAACAATATGGATGCATCTCAAAAGTATGCTGAGCAAGGGAAACCAGACAAAGAAGAGTATATATGTTTCTATTTATGCAAAGTACCTGAAAAACAAAGCTAATTTATGTTTATAGAAATTAGAACAGTGGCTGCTCTTGGGGAGGCACAGGGATTTGGTAGAAAGAGACATGAGGAATCATTCTAAGGTGATCGAAATATTTTGTCTTGAAAGGTGTGTACGTTATGCTATTACATGTCTTTGTCAAAACCTTTCTACCCATACACTTAAGATAGTGTATATCACTGTATATAGTTTATATCTCAATAAAAAATTGAACCATTTTATTTTAAGCTTAAACATTTCTGCAGAGGATACCAAGCCAGCTAGAGGACTCTGAATTGCTAAAGGGACAAAATACTAAATAGAGACTTACCATTAAGCAAATGAGAATACCACTGAGAATGAGAATACCACTGAGAATACCACTTCTAAAGTAATGAGAAATGTTTTTTGTAAGGGCAGAATCAAGGAAGTGAGGGGAAATTCTACATGGAAAGAAGGAAATGAGGAGGAGGTAAATGTACTCATATACATGAACATAACTCTGGAGGAATTTCATATTCTTAGACATGTTTATTTTCCTCTCTTTAGGGCTCAATGTCTTTTCTATGAAAATACAGTGCTGCACCAGCTGAATCTTCTTTCTCTCCCAGCTATGTCACAGTGAGGAAGGACGGGGGTGATTCATGGAGTGTCTCTTGCTCTATTGGCTTGGGGATCCTTAACCTAGAATTTTGTTCACTGATCAAAACTTACTAAATAGAACATTTATTCATTTGTTAGTTATCTATTGTGCAGCTTTTACATGCATGGAACTCTTTAAGGTGCTAAGGAAATAATACAAATCAGGCCAAGTCCCTGTTCTCACAGAGTTTACATTCCAGTGCCAAGGAAAAGATAACACGCATTAAGTTTAATACATGATATTATTAACTGCAGGCTGTACAGCCATCGCACTAGAGACCATCTGGAGTAGCTGTGCAAGGTCCTCAGTAGCCCCCTGGCAATGGAATTTTCCCTTTAAAGACTTTAAACCATGATAAAAAAAGGGTTGCTTTGGGAAGGGAAATAATTGGGACTAAACAACTCGTGATAAGTCCCTTATTAGACCACCAGCCATTGCGTTGACAGATATACCCCTGACATCTCCCTTATTAGACCACCAGCCATTGTGTTGACAGATATACCCCTGACATCTTCCACCTGCACAAGCACCAGGCTGACATGAACCACCATCACCTCCTGCCTGGAGAATCAGTAGTCTCCTACAGAAGGTATAGGTGCTGGAGAAGATGGCTGGGAACACATGGTGATATGTGCATGGTGATAGTGCTGTGCAGAAAAGTAAACTGAAGAAAAATGGTATTTTATTAGGCTAGTCATGATGTCTTTGTTAAACTTATGGTTTTTGAGAAAAGACTGTATGGAAATGAAGGAGCAAATGACCTGGGCATCTAGGAGGGAGGTATTCTAGGTGGAGATAACAGCAAGCACAAAGACCCACCACTCTGTTTGGTGGTTTGGGGAATAGCAAGGAGCACGGTGTAACTGGAGCAGTGTGAGTAAGAGAGGATGGGAGGAGGTGAGGTCAGAGATGTAGCTGGGGCAGATCATGTAGGGCCTTTTCATTAAAAGGACTTTGATTTTAACTGAACAAAATGGGGAGGGTTTTTTTGTTTGTTTTTTGTCTTTGGCAAATAAACTTAGGATTTAATAGAATAACTGTGGCTATGGTGTGCATAATAGAATTTAGGGAGCAAGGATAGAATTAGGGAGTCCTTATAGGAGACTACTGCTTCTTCAGGCAGGAGGTGATGGTGGTTCGTGTCAGCCTGGTACTTGTGCAGGTGGAAGATGTCAGGGGTATATCTGTCAACACAGTGGCTGGTGGTCTAATAAGGGACTTATCGAGAGTTGTTTAGCCCCAATTATTTCCCTTCCCAAAGCAATCCTATTTTTTTATCGTGGTTTAAAGTCTTTAAAGGGAAAATTCCATTGCCCAGGGGGGCTACTGAGGACCTTGCACAGCTGCTCCAGATGGTCTCTAGTGCGATGGCTGTACAGCTTGCAGAAGGTCTAGGTGCTGGAGAAGATGGCTGGATTCTAGGGCACAGGTTTTTCCTAGCCTATTCCTCCTTCCACTATACTTGGTTTCTGGTTTATAACTTGATGGCCCTTGAACTGTTCAAAAGTTTTTATTTTCTTCAAAATAAATATGATGAGCTCTCTTTATGATAGCTCAGCCCCATTTCCGTGAAGGAAGACGGTTAGAATGCGAGAGGTGAAATTTTCCACAAAAGGTTTATTGATCCTTGAGACATAATAGATGCTGATCAGCTCCTCACAGAGTCCTTGGGATTGAAATATAACTTGGATATTATACAATCTGAACTTGGTGAGATATAAACAGAAAATGCCTTTATTTTTCACCAGTTGCTGTCATTAACATTTTCAGGCTGACCTTTCTTCCCAGTCCTCTTGATAGCATCTTGAGAGATTATGAAGTTTCTCAATCACTGTCGGATAGAAGAATAGGTCCACTTTGGTTATCATGGAGTCCCTTTGCCTAAACACTCCTCATCTTGGGGGATAGAGTGCTTCAAGGTGGACTGAGGTTGCCCCATTGTTTCCCTCTTTAGTTTCTTCCTTTCATTCTTACCAATCCAGCCATTTTTCCACACTGAAAATTTTCTAGGTAAGAAATAGCACGAGCTCTATGTTCATTATATCCCAGTGTCAAGAGGCTTTGTCAGCTTACTCTGAACTTCCTAATGGTGCTCCTGTCTGCTCTGCTGGCAGACACAGGGTAGGCCCAGAGATCCTGGAGCTCTGCAGCCCTCTTGCCTTGGAGTAAGATGCCAATCTCCCCTTCTGCAGATGCTGCTGTGTTTAGGGTGTTGTTTTAGAACTAGCCTCACTTGATTCAGGATATATGGAATGTCACATCTTTTCCAACCCAATAATCCAATAACACAGGTAGAATTAACTTCTCCTTTTGATTCTTCTGCTTTTATACAGTAGTTCCAGAAGTGGATTAGCAGTCTTTTACTAGCCCTGGAGGGGCTTTCTGGAAGCTGCCTGCTGATGCTGTCTTATGAATGTGCTTGTTACTGATATGTGCATATGGGTTTCAATAGACATCCCTCTTTTCTACTACCCACTATGTAAGATAATAAAATGAAAAGTAGAAGTAAGAATCAGAAGGATATATATTAAACGCTTCTACTGGTATAGATTAAAGCTCATTTAGAGGATGCAGAGGTCACAGTATTCAGTGTAAGAGTTGATACAGGATACGCCTGAGTCAAGGATAGCAGTTCTGGCAAATGCCCATGTGTGGCCTTTGTCTGCAAAGCAAAATATTCTAGAACCTTGACTAAATCAGGTGTGTACCCAGCAATGGTGGAGGCCATGAGAATAGCCACTGAGCCTCCAAACCAGTGAGGAAGACAGAACTGAGCCTCCAAAACCAGGCATCTCCAGGGGAGACCAGTGAGCCTTGAGCAGTTTGTGGATCACACACCCACTGCAGCATGGTCCTGTTACCCAGACGCATCCTGCGTATAAGGCAGGAAAATGGAGGACAACCCAGATAGCAAGATCGAGCTTGAATTGACTGAATAGAATGGACTGCATGAGTGCTTCACATGTCATCTTATTAGCAATTACAACAATTCTATGAGGTAAAAATTATAGCTCTTCAATTTGATCAAATGCTTAACATGCAAGGAATAGTTTAACACTGTAAGCACAAAAGTTATCCCAGGAAGCAAGACTAAGATTTTCTACCTTCAGTGAAAATGGCACCTCCAAGCTTAATCTGGCTTGACACCAAGTATGTGCTTTCTCCCTAGGGTGGGTCTGCATCTCAAGATGACTTTGTAGCAGCTGAACCTAAGGTGAGCAGAACACTCTGTCTTATCTGACCTATCCAGGGTGGGCTCCACCTCAAGGAATGCGGAGAGACTTCGGTGATCCAGGCTGTGGGGAGGAGATAGTGGAATGGTCTTCCCCTGGAGTGGTACTTGGTGTATCTGACTGTCCTGGGTGTGCTGCCCAAAGGGTCAGGAGAGCCTTTGGATTATTATCCAGCTGGTTCTAATCCAGAGGTGAGGCCAGGCAGGAAAAACGTTCAGAAATAGTGGTCCTGATGTTAGGCAGACAGAAATTCGTCCTCTTGGAGCATACTGTAGTAGTAGCAGCAATGGAAGGTTTAGTTTATCTGTCTTGAAAAGATATATGGGGCACTTTGTCATGCTCCAGGAAGTAGGCTAAGCCTTTCTCCATGATCTCATCTCAGGTTCAGTCAGGCACTATTCCTATCTCTGTTTTACAGATGAGGAAACTGAGGCCCAGTGAAGTTAAGTGACTTGCTTCAGTTTACACAGCCATTAATTAAGTGGCTTGATTTAGCCCAATGTGGTCCGACTCCACTGACCACAACATTAACCACTCATCTCTATGGCTCATCTGGGCTAGCAGTTAAGAATCTAAGTCTTGAGTTCTAGGCTTCTGTGTGACCACAGGTAAATTGTTTATTGGGTAGATGTTATAATTATTATCTCAACAAGGAAAGGAAAAAGTGATAATTAACTTCAAGTTCTATGTGAGACGATCTGGTTACCCACCCATTCATTTACATGTCAAGTTATTTACCTACTCATTAATGTTCATTGATTGAGCATGTATTATGTGCTAGCTCCTGAAGTGAGCCCTTCACATATCATCTCATTAGTAATTACAACAATTCTATGAGGTAGAAAGTATGACTCATCCAATTCTACAGTTAAGAAAAATACATTGGTTGTGTTGTTTTTTTTTTTTTACATGGGCAGGCACCAGGAATCGAACCCGGGTCCTCTGGCATGGCAGGCGAGCATTCTTGCCTGCTGAGCCACCGTGGCCCACCCTGGTTGTGTTTTTGTCCATGCCTAATTTCAAAGCCAATGTGCTTTTTAAAATAGCAAGATGTTCAAAAATAAGGCTTTGATTTATGTGTTTGTTTTCATTGTTATTATTCTAGAGGTTGTGCTGGAGGGAGGTGGAAAACCGAAGGGGCTTCTAGCACATAAGAGGTCTATTAGCACTGACAAGGATGGGGAACATGTTCAGAACATGGAAGGTGAGTATGATAGATGACAAGTTCCTGAGCCTTTGCCCAATACCCTCGAGAGGTTGCTGCAGAAGTCAGGAGATGGTGAGTTCCCCAAGCCATCCATGTCTCTGCTAAATCAATATCTGTCAGTGCTCAGCAAGAAGGAGAGAAATGTTATAAAGAGGTCAGACTTCTCAAGGTTCCCTGAAGTCTGTAGGTTGAGCTCTCAACTGGCAGGGATGTGTTTACAAGGACTCATAAATGCTGGGGGATGGGGGCAGGTAGAATTATGGCTCCCTTTCTACTTCCTCAGTGGGATTGAAATGGAAAGAAGTGGGAAATTGCTTCTCCCAGGATCAAGGAACTAGACAGGGAAGGTTGCTGGTTGAAGATAAAGGCATTCATGTCTGCGGTAAGGGGTTTCTCAGAGTCACAGGGGTCCCTAATCAGGTGAGGTGCTTTGTCATGGCACAGGGATAGATCAGGTAAACCTCTCACTTTCTGAAACACTGGGCTCTTCCACCAGGGAAACAACTCTTCTGCTACTTTGTTATCCTCACTTCACTGTCTCCTCATACAGCCCTTCTGCCGGTCAAGGACTTTCAACACAATGTTGAGGATTGCACAAGGCTGTCCCCATGGCCACAGAAGGGACAAATAAAGGGAGGTGGGTCAGGAGCTGCAAAGGCCCAACTATCATCCCCCATCAGAACAGATCAACAGACAGACTCCTTCTTTTTTTTTTTTTTTCTGTTTTGTATATTATGAGCATTGCTCTAAGGTCTCTTTTGATAAAAACTTTGTATTTTTCAAAACTCTCCCTTCCTCCCCCTGAAAAGTGAAATATCAAGCCTCCAACAAATCCATACCCATTGCTTGCCTTTGTGCTTGCCTAGGGTGTGGTCCCTAGCAGGTACTCAATAGATAGTAACTATTATTAATAATGGCACAACACAGTGCCTGCCCGCAAGGAGCTTGCCGATGTTGGGGACAAGACATATATCTCTGCTGTTTCATGAGAAGTTGTTCTGGGATGTGTTCACTTCTTTCAGAAGGTGTTGTACATTCCTGTTCCCCACTGGAATTTGAATTCCAAATAAGCCTCTCTCATCCAAGGAACAAACAAGCCTATTAAAAGGGGAGACCATGGATGTTAAAATACTTTTTGAATTGTAAAAGACTCTAAAAATATTTGGTGTTGTTACGGCTATTGTATATTTAGGAGGAAACAGAGTCACAGTGAATGCTACCAGTTTGTATTTGGAAGAATTCCTTGGAGCAGACTGACAAGGAACTTTTGAGTTCTCAAAAGCAGTACATTTTCCCTGAGCATTTTGCTCTGGGCACTGATAGAAATGCCGAGAATCATGTGTAGCCAGCTCCCTACCTGCAGGGAGCTTGTGACAACACTTCCATTAACCAGACCCAACCAACTTGTGCCTTCAGTTAAGTAGAATGGCATTTTCCCCTATTACACTTTTATGAGAAAGAAGAAAGTGACAAAGAAGACAAGATTATTATAACATTTAGTTCATTAGATATGCAAGAATTTATTTTACAAAGGTAGATTTAGGATATGCTCTGTGGTAATTCAGTGCAATTCAGTGTGCATTTATGAGACCATGACCAAGGCCCTATTCAGGGTATATGGTAGAGGTTGAGGTGAAAGAAAAGTGGCAAGAAGTTAACTCTGACTCAGGAGCTGTTTCTGCAGGAGGTACAGAGCTCCCAGAACAGTTAGAGGGACCCATTTTCCTTCCTGGCTGGGTGATATTAGATCCCAGAATTTATAGGACATCTGGTTGAAAACCAGTATTTCAAATGGTGTCAATTGCAGCTAGGGGCAAAAACTGTGAAATGAGATTATTTTTAAAGATAATTTTTAAAATCCTTTCCCCATCCCTCTTTTCTCATTGTCATGGATACCAAGTCCCTTGGATTTCTCCCAGGAACTTTCAACTCAAAGATACTCTCAGGTCTTTGGGGTACAGGCCATTAATTAATTCATCCAACAAATAATTAACACATATCTGCCCTGGGCCAGGTACAGTCAATAACACTGGGGAATTAGCAGTGATGAGACAGAGAAGTCCTTTGCCTTTCTGGAACTTATACTCCAAGATGAGAGCTGGAAAATATGCTAATTAAAAAAATTGTATGGTAACATTTTTGAGTAGGAAAAGGAGCCATGTAGAGAATGACTTTAGGGTAATGTGACAGTGAGAAACAGATGACTGCTTTAGATACGATGGTTAGGAGAGGGTGCTCTGGGGAGGGAGTATTTGGGCAAATATCAGAATAGAAGGATCTATGAAAGCCCAGAGTTCCAGAAACAACTAATGTTCAAAGACCCTGAAGCAGAGATGAGGTTAAGTATTTGGGAAATGAAAAGAAAGGCAGAGTGTTGGTGAGGAATGGATAAGAGTGAAAGCACTAAGAGACTACAACAGAGAGGCAGGCAAGGCTGTGAATTTTCATCTGTGTTTGAAGAAAAGTCATGGAGTGGGGTGAGGTTCAATGACTGCCAGCATATAAAGTGTGTCCCCTTGTAGGACAATTACCTTTTCCTAAGTATATGTCTTACCTCCAAAACAAGTGTGCCTGGGAACTCTTTGAATCCTACCTCAGTTCCCCATACAGGGCCAGGCACATAGCAAGTGCTCAATAAACTGCTATTCACCAATGGAGCAAGGATCAGATCATAAACCAAAGCCAGGTAGAAAATCAAGCATTTAAGGCTGGAGATGGGAGAAGACTGAGGGGACACAGGGGTCTTACAGGTGTCCCAGAGAGCACACTATGAAATAGCCACTGTCCCCAGACCCCAAAGGCTGGCTCTTCTTTTCTTTTTCATAGGCCTTAGGGATTCAGCCCTCTTCTGTTTTGCTTTAATGCTTCCCTACTATTTGATGGGTCTCCTCCCCCTAAGCTTGAATGCACAGTCTCCCCAGCTCCTTTCCACTTCTGCTGGTTTTGCAGAAATACACATTCAAAAGTAGAACTGCTAAGCACTGAAGGGAAAATAACATAAATAACAAACCTGGAAATGTCAGGAGCCTTTCCTCAGCTCTCCTTTGCATTTCTCTTGGTAGATTTGGGGAAGCATTGTTTTCTTGCTTCTGCCATTGCCCTGGCCATGCAAGGACAATGTATTATGGAAACTTTCAACTTTTTAATTCAATTCTAATTTTTATGAAATCATCACTGAGGGAGATTGACAGAGGTTTCAGGCTGCTCTGGATCCTAAATTCTAAACATGCTGCCAACGCTTACCTCCCATGTGATTATGGGAGAACAATTCACTCTTTCATCCCTCAATAGAATGGCTATCTGGACTCCAAATAATTGTCGTAAAATTCATCTTTTAATTCCCCTCTTCCTGTCTGTGGGAAATGGGGGGTAGGCATTTAGGATATTGTGAGGGCAAGCCTAGCAAGTTAAAATATGGGTCCCTTAGACACATTCTGGAAGTGGATGCTGGTTCAGATATCTGATCTTTCTACCTTCCCGAAAGTCTAAAGCTTTAATGCCCTCACAAAGTTCTTGCGGCAGGGGTCCCAGCTAATAATATATGATTCCCTTTTTGAAAAACTTCTAGAAAATATTCTGAATAGATATTGTCTGCTTTATTTGCTAGAAGGAGTTAAGATTCTCCTCTCCCTCTGCCCAGCTCTGCCAATTTAGGAGAAGAATCTGAGGACAGTTTGTTCCAGAAGTTCTCTTCTTCCAACCACACAGAACTAAACAACTAAACAGTGCCCTGCATCTCAGACGGGACTCTCTGAGAATCTAGGCTTTGGAGGATGAAGGTCTGGATCTGAGTCCCATCTCTTTCCTTACCAGTGGAATAATTAATATTTTGGTTCTTCACTTGCATCATATGTCAAAGGAAGGTGATAATCATTCTGCCCCTCACACCTTCCTAAATAATTCCTATTAGGCTCACTGCTTTCTTTCATGACACGCTATACTTCTTTTTTAACTCATTGCATCTGTGGCGATTAGTTGGTCTTTCCATACTGTAAGGACAGATGATACTGCTTATCTTTAGGGACTGCTTATAGTAGGAATTAAAAGAATTGGTAGAATGTTTGAAAGAACCTGTCTTTTAGGTGATTGTAAAGACGAAAAGCAATGCAATGACAGAAATAAAGTTCTTGGCACACAAGTTTCATCATCTTTGTCCTTCTCTCAAGACTAAAGGAGACCTGTTGAGCAAGCTCTTTTCCCTCCTCAAGAACAGCCTTTTGAGCATTTTCTCACCCTTAGCTATTGCCCGCATTTCTTAGATTACGAATGATGCTGTGACATAGTAGCTTCCTCTAAAATGTTCGATGCTGATTCAAATGCTGTATGTAGCCAGAAATGCGCTCTTCTCTTTGGGAAAAATTTTTGGTTAGGGGCTTGAAGCAAAAATGAACTCTTCTATTAACCAAACAATCAAATTAGCATCCTATTCTGGGAGCATTTCATTTAGCCAAAGTTGTATCCTACTTTGGAAGAGAAAAAAGAACACCAAGAAAGAATATGGGGAAATTCATTTTTCAGTTTCCAAGGTTTCCCTGAGGAGATTTTTCCAATCTACCAGTTTACCAAGTGGCAGGACGAAGGCTCAAGGGAATGAACCTAACTTTTGCAGTAACCCAAGAGAACCACATTTCCACCATAAGATTTACTCTATTTGGAGGCAGAGTTACTAATCACTCTGATGTAAAAATTACTTGCTGGCTTCCTTCTGAGCTACAGGTAAGGGTCCACTCACTTTAAACATTAGAAGGGATGTGAATACTGTCAAAGAAGCTGTTGGTTTCACAGGATGTTCAAGGCTTCAGAAGAACAGATGAACATTTGCATAACCTTCCCTGTGGAAGACAGCAATTAGCACTGATTTTTAATTTATTTACCCCCAGAGTAAATATCTCCCAGTAACTCTTGGTCAAGCAGACAGTGAGGGTACAGGAAACCTTTTAGGAGTACAGAAAAAAAATTAAAAGCTTCTGAAGTAAAGAGAAAATAAAATAAACAATACTTGAGAAATAACTTTTTCCTCCTAAACTTAGGTGAATGAATGGTATAGAGGTAGAAGTTTGGCTTTATCAAATTACATTAGCATATTTAAATTTGTTGAGTTTTTTTTTTAACCTTGGTATAAGCTATTGCACTTACTACTTAATTTCAAAAAGCCTGCAATAACAGGTCTTTAATTACTTGAATAGACTCTGCTAGTGATCTTTCCTATATCTAGTTTTGGAAATTATGTCAGATCTTTAAAAATAGGATAATCAAACATAAAACTACACTTTTGGTTATGGGTCTATGGAAATGACTTTGGGCGGGTGGGGGTGGGGGTGGACTTGGAGAGATATTACACCCCAGCCTTCATTCTGGAAAATTTCAGTCTATTATCTCACCATCGACAGGGCTATGAAAATATGAACAACCACTATTTACATAAGGCTTTATTACTTAGACTATATATTTACATGTTTATTGTATCTAACCCTTTCAACAGTATGATAAGCAAATTGCTGTTACACGTTGACAGAACAATCTTAGAGATCACAATGATTTGCCTGAGGTCACACACCCAAGGGCAGAGCTGGGATGCAAACCCTTCTTCTGATTCCAAGTTTAATGTTCTTTCCATAGTGTTTGCTTTTCTAAGAGTTGGTGAAAAGTGAATGTTGCTATCACCAAATGGAAAGATTTTCATAGTTCTGAATTACAGAGTTGGAAGAAGCCTTAAGGGTCACATAACCAAAACTCCCTTAGAAGGATGAAGATGAAAGGAATTGTTACCTGTGCATAGACAGTTGGTGGGGTAGAACAGTTGGACAGCAAAGGCCTGACATCTGGATTAGTGTTTGTCCTTATTATACTGCCTCTCCTGCTCCTCAGGCATGGCAATCAATGGTAGGTATGTGTGTGTGTGTGTGTATATATATATTATATATTATATATATATATAATTTATTTTTATTCTTGCTTGTTTTAGCTCTCAAATAGTTATCTTCTTGAAAGCTAAGAAAACACTTTCCAGTAGAAGAGAAGGCATAAAAAAATTGTACCTTAGATACTCAGAATGGCACAAAGTTAGGTTTCATGTTGGAGCAGTTGTCCTTTTCCTAAACTGGCTAAAAAACGTGGGGTGTCAGGGTTCTCAATAAATTGTACACTTTAATTCCTTTATTCCCCTGTACCCTTTCTCCAATTTTCAACTTCAATTCTGCTGGGGTTTCCAGGATTTTCACATACATTTTGCAGAATGTCAAATGTGGATTAGTAGATACTGGTGTAAAAATTGTTTTAAAAAAAGAAAGAAGGAAAACTGACCAATTTGCGAGATTAACAAATAGCGAAACGCTCTCCACTCTTTTGGTGGTTGGGGTCTACTTGAAACCATTCATTCACTGGCCTGTGACCTTTTCCCAGCCAAGTGAGTCAATAATTACTTAAGGCAGAAACATTGATTTATTGGAGTGGACACGTTTCAATATTGGTTTGGATTTTAAAAGCCTTGCTATCCTGAACTGTTGAAAACACACTGTATAAATTATTAAGCTGAGCCCTGCAGAGGTTACAAGGAAGGATAAGATGAAGCAGTGGTTTCCACAATAGGCTATAGAACTTCGAGGTGCTGAGAAGTAACTCTGAATCCTTAACATTTCCAGACTATTGTCTGGAAAAGAGTAGTCATACATCTATATGATGAGCACACAATGTGTTCATACACCCTCCCCAGTGTTCTCAGGTGAGAAATCTTATTTTGGGGGCAGTTGCTGATCCTGGGGCTTTGCAGTGCTCCTTAGAAAAGTGGTAGAAGTATGTACTGGAAAGGGGGAATTTTGAGAAAATAATAAATCTCTTAAGGTTGGAGGAAGAGATAAAGAGTGAAAGAGACAGAGACAGTGAGATGGAGAGACAGCCACAGAGACAAAAATAGCAACTTAGACTGAGTTTGGAGCAAGTTCAAGGAAATTAAGACAATAACCTGGATAGGCAGAGTATGAAAGGGAAAGCTGGTGAAAAGAGAGAACAGAGGATTTTAGGAAGATTTTCTATGTGTTATCATTGGTTCCCCTTTGATTCCTCTCATGAAGACTTCAGATATGACAAATTTGTTGTAGCAAGTTTTATTTTTTTTCCCAGCTGTAATACTGGTATTTTGGATCTTGCCTTGTCTTTGGTTGCAGCCACTAAATGTACAGGTTATGCTAAGCCAATCACATTTCCAAAATATGTAATCTTTTGTGATTAATAAAATAAACTCTTTTTAAAAGTGCTATTAAAATTATAATTGTTTGGGAGGCTGCCGTGGCTCAGCAGGCAGAGCTCCAACCTGCCGTGCTGGAGGTCTGGAGTTCGATCCCTGGTGCCTCCTGCCCATATGCAAATTAAAAAAAAATTATAATTGTTTTATATCATTATGAATTTGTTTAATTAATTCATCTTTTACTTCTATCATAATTAAACTTAAAGAAACATGCTATCCTACTATGCTCAAAAGAATGTAAAAAGCAACATGATAATGGCCATGAAAAATATCTTAATCTGCGAAGATTTATGAAAATGCAAAGACTTCTGTTTATCAGTCTTGGCAATGAGATTTGCTTAGACTTAAGAGGAGGTGGAAGGACACACATTTAGGAAAAATGGTCTCATTAATCCTAGATGGCAAATTGTATATATGAAATGGGTATAGAGTACTGAGGAAGGAAAAAGTCTGTCAGATGCAGTCAGGGCAGACCTCAGGGAGGAGAGTAGAGTTTGGTCTTCAAGTCTATGGTGGATTCAGACAGCAGAGAGGATGGAGCGTGAGGGACTAGGAGGACAGGTGCGGGCAAAAGTGGAAACTTTTCTCAGAAAGAAAACCATTTGGACCACTTCGATCTGAATAAAAAGGCAACATCCTTAGCAGAAAGTATTTTCATGATGAGACCATAATCATAATTCCTGAGAATTAGCAGCTATCAAAAGTAGAACCTGAGATTTTGGTGAGGATTAGAGCAACTTGAATTCTCACACACTTCTTAGAATGAGGAGAAAGGATGTGAGTTGGTGGCATTATAAAGAGTTCATTTGGTCATATCTAGTAAAGTTGTAAATATTTGAACCCTGTTCTATATAATTCCACCCCAGTTTTTTCATGGGGTTATGCACAAGAAAGTCCACTGTTGTGTTGATGTTAATACTGAAAAGTTGGAAACTATTTACATGTCCATCAACAGGAGAACCAACATATAAATTATGTTATGTTCTTTCATTTGAATACAGACAGCAGATAAAATGAACTAAAACACATATCAACATGTTTAAACCTAAGAAATGCAGCATGAAATGAAAAAAAATTTGCAAACTGCAGAGTGATGTTTACAGTTGGATGCCATTTCTGTGAAGTTTGAAAGCAGTGCAACGTATTATATGTGGAGGTAAACGTATGTAGTAATCGTATGAAAATATGCAAAGGATTGAGACACAGCAACTTCTCCAGGGTGGGAGAGAGCAGGAATAGGAAGGGAGTTGTATCCAGAAACCTTCAATTTTGTCGTTTAAAAAATTTACTGCAAGTATGTGAATTTGATATATAGATTTTCTATAATTAATATATGGTTGACATAAAATATGAAGCTAGAAAATTAAATTATATTAAATGTTTATTAAAAGCAAGCAGCCCTTTGTTTCTCCCCTTCATACCATATTTTGACTCCTTAGAAACAACTGCTCTAATATTTGATATTTATGACCACATCTTTTGGTGCTTTTTTTTCCTTTAAGAATCATGTATGTTCTGTGTAGTCTACCTAATTATACTTGAAGTTTAGCTTCCTCCATTCATAGATGTTCCTCCTATTTTTTAAAAATAGATGTCTCACAGTTTAGGGGTGTTTCAAGTTGCTAAAGCTGCTGCAATGCAATATACCAGAAATGGATTGGCTTTTATAAAGGGGATTTATTGAGTTACAAATTATAATTCTAAGGCTGTGAAAATGTCCAAATTAAGGCATCAACAAGGAGATACTTTCACTCAAGAAAGGTTTATCACGTCCAAGTTTCTCTGTTACATGGGAAGGCACGTGGCAATGTCTGCTCTCCTCTCCTAGTTTCTGGTTTCAAATGGCACTCTCAGCTTCTGGTGTCTCCTGGGGGCATTTCCTTCTGCATCTCCAAATGTATGTGCCTTGGTTTCATCTCTCTGCTCTCTGTGTTGTCTCTGAAGATTTCTCTCTCTCTCTCTCTCACCCCATGAGCTCTTTTAAGGACTCCAGTAAACTAATTACGACACATCTTGAATGGGTGGGCTCACATCTTCATGGAAATAATCTAATCAAAATGTCCCACCCACAATAAGTCTATAGCCACAAGATTGGCTTTTCTGGGATACAGAACAGCTTCAAACCAGCACAAGGGGTATATAAATATTGAGTGTTTATGTTACCATGACCATATAAATATTGCTTATGGCCGAGCCAAGTAGTATCCTTTTCCAGGGCAAGCCTTTATTTTTTCTGTAGTTACTTATGAGTTATGTCTTCATTTACTGATTTTTTGTAATAACTATTTGTAATTTTACCCAACAGGCTTATAGAGTGCCTGTTCATAAATTTTCCAAATGCCCTTACACACAAACTCATCTGATTTTTTTAAGTTATTATTATTTCCTTGGAGATCTTCCTTCTGCAAGGCTGTATCTTCCTGCTTCAATATGAATTAGTTGTTGATTCATTCTTCCCTTCCAGGGACCTTTATTTGGCCAAAATCTTGCTTATGCAAGGACTATTGTTGCCTGGCTCCTCTGTTTTCCCTCTTCTAGATTTATGCCCCTGATTTGGTGGGAAAAAATCTTTAATAGCTTCCTGAAAAAAGACATTTTGAGATTTTACTCATTGCTGGGTTGGCTGAGTAGAGAAGTCTAGTGGGATATCATTTTCCTCAGAATTTTGAATGCATTGCCCAACAATCGTACAGTTTCCATGTAATTGCTGAAATGTCTGATGCAATTCTGCTTTCTGTGTGTGTGAATTGTTTTTTCTCCCTGACTGTAGTCTCTTCTAAATCCTCCTGGTGCTCTATACTTCTATGGCGATGGGTCTTGAAGTAGACATCATTCATTTATGTGTTGGACAGGAGCAGACTGCTTTTTGCTACAGACAGCGAAACCTTTCTTCTATTTTTTATTTGATTAGTTCTTCCGCTGTATTTTCTCTTTCCCTACTTTCTGGGATTCTTATTACTTGGATATTGTACATTCTGGATCAATCCTCTTATTTTCTTAACTTTCTCTTCTATCATTCACCACTTGATAATTTCCTTCCTTTTTCTGGAGATTGTATCTTTATCTTCTTTTATTACTTCCAAGAGCTAATCTTTTGTTGTCTGATAAATTTTGTGGCATTTTGTTACTTGTTTCATGAACATAATGTCTTCTATTATCTCTCTGAGAAAATGAATTTTTAAAAATTTAAAAATTCTTCCTGTGTTATTTTCTACTCCTATGCATTCAGCATTTTTCTCTTCACTTTGCATGTTGGTGGGGGATCTGTGTGACAATATTCCTATTTAAGAGTGAGGTGCTTGAAAGCTGATTAGAAGGCCCCTGTGTGTGGGAAAGACTTATTAGTGGGTTTCACAATGCATCACTGGACAGTGAGCCAGTCCTTTCAATTGGAGGCCACCAAATGTTAGTATCTATAGATGTTCCCCTTTGGGTTGCTCAGTTTCTCCAATCTCTGGCTTAGAGAAGATAGTCTGGCTGTGGGCCTTCTGGGACAGGGCATCAGAGGGGACTGGAGCCTCATGATTCAGTGTGCAGACTCTCATTGAATACTTTTCTTTCAATCCTGGACCTTAGCTCTTCTCAAAGCTTGTGTCCCCAATCTGAAACACTCTAGCTCATATTCTCTGGATTGTGATACCCCTCTACTGCCTTGAATTAGAATATTTGGAAAGAAACTAGAAAAGTACAGACATATACTAGGTTCTCAGCAAATATTTGCTAATTCTGTTTCTGTGTCCTTATTTGCTCTTCCCAATTAAACCCCATTCACCTTTGCATCTCCAGTAGGGCCAAATTTAGTGCTTATACATAAATAGTTACTCTAAAAGGCATATTGAGTTGAACTAAACTAAGTTTGTACTTGTATATACCACCCTATTATTAAAACCTTATAATAGTGACTTACATTTTTCTAGTTCCTATAAGAAAATCCTTACATTTGTACACTTAACCACAGTTATCATCCACAAAACTTCCTGTTATACAGTCCAGTGTTTTGTCCTCTGACTTTCCTTCTAGTAACATACATGACCCTAAATTTCCCCTTTCAACCATAATCACACATAATTCAGTACAGTGATGTGCTATCATCACCTCTACCCATTTCCTAACATTTACATTCAGTCTTATTAAAAATTCTGTACAAATTAAGCCTCAGGTCCCCATTCTCTACCTTCTTTATATCTCCTGGTAACCTATACTCTAGATTTTAGCTCCAAGAGTTTGCTCGTTATAAATAGTTCATATTGGTGAAACCATACAATATTTGTCCTTTAGTGCCTGGCTTATTTCACTCAACAAAAAAAGGCTTCATTCTTTCTGTTTCAAATAATCATTTATGGTTATAAAAAAAGCATTCTCTGGATTCCTATTTGAGTTTTACTCTCTAACTCAAGGAAAGACCAGAAACAACTGTTTTCTTCTTCTGAAGATTTCTCTGTTAATATCCAAAGTTGTGCTCAATTCTTCCATGGGCACACTAAGCACTAGGAGCATCTGCGCACAGTGTAAAATGACCTTGAATTATAGAGTAATATTTGAATGTTGTGCTGAGAAACTTCACCTACTGGATAGAGTTCTAATTAGAGTATGAAGAGAAAAGGCACTTAATTTGGCTCATGACTTGTCACTTGTTGCTATTCAGGAAATAATTGACACTGTTTGGAAGTCGCATGGAGAGTTTCACATTAAAGAATTATTTGGATGAATAGATAACCAGGTACACTTTTGAGTGGGAGTAAGTAAGGTCTAAAGGTCTTAGTTTTCTTGCTCATCCATGAATGAAATTAAACAATTCTGAAGATTTTCTTTTAAATTTCCTACTTGCAAAAAAAAGGAGTCCAAATGTCTTGCTGTTATTTTTAGCTTATCCATTCAAAAATGTTTTTTACTGTCTACCAGGTATTAAGAAGGGTTTTGGTGTTTGGGACACAATAGTTAACAAGGTACAGCACTTGTCATCTGGAGGCTTTCACTTTTTTGGGGAACAACTGACATATAAACAGATAATTAAAATACAGTGTGGTGGCTCAGTGGCAGAGTTCTCACTTGCCATGTTGGAGACACAGATTCAATTCCCGGAGCCCGCCCATACAAAAAAAAGCAGTATGATGACAGCTAAGCCAGAGTGCTGTGGTCATCTTACCACACCCTAAGTGGGATAAAGTGGTATAGACAAGATTATTTCAAATAGCCCATTTATTGTGTTTTTTAAAATTATAAAACACTTGTAAAATTATCATAGAATATAATGTAAGCATGAAAAATACACCTGAGCTGCACCATACCTGTAGTTAAGGCATATAAATACCACCATCTCTTTTTAGCACCTTTTTTATGCCCCCACAGAAATTTTCTTTGACTTCCAATTTACGGGAAAAAAACCCACAACTCTTGAAAGGCCATCTTTGAACCTTGTCCATGAACCTCTCCTTCAGAACTCTTGTTATGGAGACAATTTCACATTAGTCTGTGAGATTATTAATGTCTGTCCCACTCATTCTATAAAAACCATCAGGGCAGGGACCCTGTCTCTCCTAAATTCACTTGTCCATCCAGAGTGTCTAGCAAAATGCTTGCCCCACAGTAGATATGTGTTCTAGTGTGCCAGCTGCCTCAATGCAATATACCAGAAACGGAATGGCTTTTAAAAGGGGGAATTTAATAAGTTACTAGTTTACAGTCCTTAGGCTGAGAAAATGTCCCAATTAAAACAAGTCTATAGAAATGTCTAATCAAAGGCATCCATCCAGGGAAAGATACCTTGGTTCAAGAAGGCCGATGAAGTTCAGGGTTTCTCTCTCAAGTGAGAAGGCACATGGCGAACACAGTCAGGGCTTCTCTCTCAGCTGGAAGGGCACATGGTGAACATGGAGTCATCTGCTAGCTTTCTCTCCTGGCTTCTGGTTTCATAAAGCTTCCCCAGGAGACGTTTTCCTTCTTCATCTCTGAAGGTCGCTGGCTTGTGGACTCCCTGCTTCGTGGTGCTGCAGCATTCTCTGCTCTCTCCGAATCTCTTTCATTCTCCAAAATGTTTCCTCTTTTATAGGACTCCAGAAACTTATCAAGACCCCCCCAAATGGGTAGAGACATGTCATCCCCTAATCCAGTTTAACAACCACTCTTGATTAATCACATCTCCAGGGAGATGATCTGATTACAGTTTCAAACATACAGTGTGAATAGGGATTATTCTGCCTTTACAAAATGGGATTTAGATTAAAACATGGATTTTCTAGGGGACATACATCCTTTCAAAGCAGCACAATATGTAATGAATATTTATTAGATGGAAAGGTGAGTGAATGAATGAATGAATGAAACAGGTATACTAAATACTAATCTGTTTGGCAATGATGGTGGCCTGGACTAGGCAAATGATATTGAAGCTGTGGAAAAAGTGGATGAATTTGAGAGGTGGGGGAGTAACAGGTAGGACCTTGTTATTGACTAAATGCATGGAGGGAGGGAGCAAAAGGAGGCAAGGATGTCAACCAGCTATCTGGTCTGAGTCACTGGGAGGATGATGGTGCCCTTTCTTGAGACAGACAAATTATATCACAGCACACTCAAAGGACTTGCAGATGTAAACCATGAACTGCCATCAGTAACTGCTGAGAAATGAATTATAGAAGCACTAAAACCGGGGAGATCGTGACTGGCTCTGTGGCTTGGGCAAGTCACATGTCCACTTTTCAGACTAGACAACTATGAATCTCTAGGTTTAAATAAGTAGAGATCCTGAATGAGATAAAACAAACTTCCTTTTAACTACGTAACTGAATTCACAAACAAGAGAAATAGTGAAGGGTCAGAAATGAAGAGGAAAGTGCAGAGACGTTAAGCACTGTGGGTCCAGGAGTCGAGGATACTGCTGATCTGGGGATGGGGTGGAGCAGGGGTCAGGCTTGCAATAATTGATGGGCTCGGAGACAGATGAGGAGGCTTCCAGGCATACAAGGGCGGGCACTGGAACTGAGACCTCTCCTCCTATGTACCATCAAAGTTCCCACACCCTAAGTTAAAAGGTGAATCAAAACAAATGTCTCAATAATGAGGCTACTCTGTCTCTGACTAGTCCTGGGTGGGAATGCCACAGTAATGACCCTGAATTTCTTGTGGACTTGGTTCTATGACAGTGATATCCTGAGGTGCCCAGAAGAAGCAAATATTCTGGAGAGACACAGTTCCAATCTAGGTTATAAAGGAGACCGAGAGACAAAATTTTGCTGAAGATGAATTCAGGGTAAAAATAGAAAAATCCCAAGGAAATAATCTACCATCAACTAGATTAAACAGAAACATATACACACAAAAATGGAAGCATTATACTCCAAAACCCTTTAGATAATGACATTATACAATAGAAGCCATTCAATTTAAATTTTAGAATAGTTTTAGATTTACAAAACATTGCAAATTTAGTACAGAGAACTCTGAATGCCTCATACCTAGTTTCTTGTATTATTAGCATTGTATATTAATATGGCACGTTTGTGACAATTTATGAACCAGTATTGATCAATTATTATTATCTAAAGTCCACACTTTTTAAGATTTCCTTAGTTTTTACTTAATATCCTTTTTCTGTTCCAGGACCAGTCTAGGACACCTTGTTTTCTTTTGTAGCTGTGTCTGCTTAGGCTCCTCTTGATTGTAACAGTTTCTTAGACTTTCCTTGTTTTTGATGACCTTGAGCGTTTTGAGGAAGTATCTTGTAGACTCTTACTCAATTGGGACCTTTCTGATGTTTATCTCATTATTAGACTGGGGTTATGTGTTCTGGGGAGGGAGACCATAGAAATAAAGTGCATTTTCATCATATCAGATCAAAGGTAACTATTATCAACAGACCGATCGATATTAATATTAATCTGAGGCCCTGTTTGCCAGTTTTCTGGCTGTAAAGTTACTCTTCCCATCTCTCCCCTTTTCCATACTGTATCATTTGGAAGGATGTCACTTTGCACAGACCACACCTAAAGAGTGGGGAGTTATACTTTGTCTCCTTGAGGGCAGGGTATCTACATAAATCATTTGGAATTCTTTTACATGGGAGATTTGTCTATTCTCCCCTGTTTATTTACTAATAAAATAATTTATATAAATATGGCCTTTCAGCTGATAAAACAAGGAAATATATATATGCATATTAACCCATGTATATATACATACCAATAAATAGTTCTATATGTAACCTTCTATATCTATATTAAGATAAACATGAGTTTATACTGACAATGCCAACCCTAAGCCATTACCACTGCCATATATGCAGTTCTACCCTCCTCTCTTTATTTACCTGTAATCTCCTATTTCAACAGTGAAAAATCTGCCATCCTTTTACTTTATTGTTCAATTATAGAGATATCTGCATTGTCAACTCATACTTCCATGGGAAACAAATTTATCAAATAAGGTCAGTGCTTATGTACAGTTTCTTTTGCTAAAATACATAGCAAAAGTAGTTCACACAAATAAATAAGATATCTAAAACTTGCTAAAGAATAAGCCATTGTAAAGTAATATGCAATTTTAAGAAAGAACCAAATACAAATACTAGAAATCAGTAATATAGTCACTGAAATTGAAAACCCACTTAGTGGGTTAAATAGCCTATTAAACTCAGATGAAGAGGGAATCAGAATTAAAAAATAGATCAGAGAAAATTTTTCAGAACATATTTAAGGGAAAACAAAAGAAGTTAAATAACCTCAAGAATGGAATAAAGAGGGTTCAGTATTTGTTTAATAAGGGTTCCAGGAAGATAATACAGTGAAAATGGAAAAGAGAAAATATTTGAAATAAGGTCAAGACTTTTTCCCAGAACATGTGAAATAAATGAATTCTCTGAAAATGTAAGTATATATTACAAGTAAAATTCATACTTTCATGTGCCATTGTAAAACCAAGAAAAAGCAAAGACAAAGAAAATATCCTAACTACAATCATAGGAAAAGACTGATTACCTAAGAAAATATGGAAAATTAGACTATCAGCAGAGTTCTCAACAGCAGTGACAGAAGTAAAAGCAGTGGAGAAAATCTTCACAGTGCTGAGATCAATAACACAATCTAAAACGCTGCACATTCAGTGTAAGGTCAAAGTAAATACAACTTTTTTCAAAAGTTTTCAACTAATAAATTTGCATTGGGAACAATTCTACAAAATTTATTTTAGAACTTTTATGAAATGCTTCTTCAAAAAGAAGGAAATTGAACCCAGAGTGCATGATTGTGAAGCAAAGCTATCAATAAACATGGGAATTTATAAAATGAGTATTAACTGTTTTAAACAACAATAATAATGATGGCTAATATTTAGAATAAATAAATAATATAACACTAAACTAAACCAGATAAAAAGATAATAGAGAGTGATCATCGTTAAAACATTCTAATCAATTTGGGGGAGGTGGATTTGATTTTTTTAGAGTCAGTACACATGTTAAACATAGAAATAGGTGGTCAAATATTCAAGCAGGGAGTGAAAAAAAGAGGAATAATGTAATAAATACAAATAGGATTTGAGGAAGAAATAAAAAGAAACAAATCAAGCACAAAATAAATTACACAATTAAGTCCAAGTACACAGTGGTCATACTAAAGATGAAACGGACAAATTGCCAGTTAAAAGGCATAGATCATAAGAGCAAATTTAAGGAAATACTGCTACATGTGATTTACAAGAGACGTACCGAAATCACAAGGATACAGAAGGAATGAAATTTAAAGAATAGAAAATGAATACCATACAAACACTAATCAAAGGAAAACTAATACAGCTGTATAAATAAATGTTAGACAAATATTATTTATGGTAAAAGGGGGTTTTTCAGGGTAAGGGATGATAACAGAGCCATCAGGAACATGTCGCTGTGGTAATAAACATTATGAAGCTATGTAAACCAGTAAAAATATGTAAATAAGTATGTGTGTGTATATATATATCTATATATATGTATACGTGTATGTATATAAGAAATTTTAAAATCTACCTTTATACAAATGAATTTCCCTCACAATTGATAGTAATAGCTAACATTTATTGAGATTTTACTATAAGCCAGGCACTATTACAATTACTTAAGAAATATCAACTAATTAAAAATTCACAACTTTATGGATATATTTCGTTATTATAATTAATATTATCAATATTGTAAAAGAAATAACTTTATACAACAGGTATTATTATGATTATCTTTATTTTATAGATAAGGAAACTGAGGCATTAGGTTGAATAAACACAAGGCCTGAGCTTGTAAAGGTGGAACGAGGATAGGAACCTAGTCAGTTTGCACATTGAACTGCTACACAATAATGCTTTTTAGTAAATAAAAGCAAACAAAGCACAGTAAGGTCATAGAAAATTTGAACATAACTTGATCTAATTGATATGCTAACTTTGTACTTTAAAGTAAGAAAATATGCATTTTTTCCAATTATACATGGTTCATTTACAAATACTGATGACATTTCAGGGCTCAGAGCCCTAAAAACTTATTGTAAACCAAAAATCAGTACTTTATAGACCATATTTTCTAAGCAGAGTATAATTAAATCAGAAATCAATAACTAAAAGTTAACTATTCAAAGATAACTTAAAATAAGAAATCTATTAATGTAATTCACTTTTTTAATATCTCAAATTACGTGAAATGACAGATGCATAAAAAGACTGCTAAAATTCAAAATCATACATGAGAAAGACTTTTTATAGCAAAGTTGAAATCAAATGGAACATTCTTAATCTGATAAAGGGTATGTTTCAAAAACAAGAGCTTATACTGACTGTAAAATGATGGAATAAATTCCTTTAAATCATAAGCAAATAAGGGTTGCTTGCTATCACTGCTTCAAATGAACTGTATTGGAAGCCTAGCCACCCGTGAAAGAGAAGAAAAATAAATAACTTAAGAACTAGAAAGAAGGAAACAAGAGTCAATATTTACCAATGATATGGCCCTACATAAAAAACCTACAGAAAAAATTAGAACTATAAAAGGTTTCATAAGGTTAATGAACACACTATCAAAATATGAAATAAATTTAATTTTTAAGAGCCATAAGATATACTTTTAAAATATAATTTACAAACACAACCAAAACTATAAAATACCTAGGACTTGATATAAAAATGTATATGCAGGGCGGCTGCCGTGGCTCAGCAGGCAGAGCTCCGACCTGCCGTGCTGGAGGTCTGGAGTTCGATCCCTGGTGCCTCCTGCCCATATGCAAATTTCAAAAAAAAAAAAAAAAGTATATGCAAAACCTTTTTTAGAGAAAAGTTTAGAATTACTGAGAGATAAAAATAAACCACACTATTTATAGAACAGGTCATATTCATGCATGAAGAGGCAATATTATTAATGAAATGATTATCCTAAAATTAAACCAGAACATTAAATACAATTTCATTAAGTATATTCAAAGGGATTGGTTTCTTTAGAGCAAAATTTTTTATATATTAAAAAATATAAGGAAGAATAAGAGCAAAGACCAGTCATGGTAAATATGACAAATCTTGCTAGAATAATTTGGTTGATATGTCAGTGTGATTTTGATTCAAAAAAAGGTAAATAGATGACAGTAGAATAAAGAGCACAGAAACAAATCCACCTATATAGAAAAATCTGCTTTGTAACATTGATTGCAAAAAAGCAGCGAGAAGTGCATAGAATGCTTAATAAATGGCTCTGGGAAAACTTGAAAAGAAAGAAACAAACTGAAAATAAAATTAGATCTTTATGTCTTTCCCTGAATTCAAATGAATTCTAGGAGGACTAAGATATAGCTGTGAAAAGTTGACAATGAGGACAATGAGATGAACTATAGGAGGTTAAGACCACATGGAATGGGGTGGGCAATGGTGGCTCAGTGGCAGAATTCTTGCCTGCCATGTCAGAGACCTGGGTTCAATTCCTGGAGCTTGCGGATGCAAAATAAATAAATAAATAAAAAAGACCATATGGAATAATTTCTTAGGAAACAAAAGGAGTAAAATATTAAAAATATTGAAACTTAAATCTTTTATGCAACCAAGACCCATAAACAGAGTTAGAGAACATATTTATAAAACATGTAACCAAGAAACAGTATTTGGAATGCATTCACAATTCCTGTGAATAAAAAATACAAAGAAGACAAATAAAAGAAACATGGAAAATAAACAGGAAATTCCTAGAAGAGCAAAAATCAATGTCTAATAAATGCATGAAAAACAGTTCAATCCCATTAATAAGCAGAGGAATACAAATGAAACAATGAAGATATGCCATGTGGCAGTGCTGAATTTTACCTGAACCCTGTGATTTTGGAAAACGGCGTAGGTTAAGAAATTGTCCACCTTTGTGTTATTGACCAAGACAGCCTTAACTTCCCTTTAGCTTGACTGAACTATAGACAGACTTCTCCCTGACTCTTTGCCCCTGACTTTTTTCCGCAGGCCTTACAGAATTGCCATAAAACATGTTGCACCTGGCCTTACAGTAAACTCAAGAGATAACTCCATGTGATTGACTCATCCCCATTGCTTTACCTCCTACGGCCTTCCAGTTCTTTCCCACTAGCTCACCCCAGCCCTTAAAATCCTTCTATCCTCTTATTCAGTGGAGTTGAGTTCAGATTTGGTTCTGGGTCTCTACCCCAATGTGATAGCCTTTTGCTCTCTCTGTCATTCTTATTGCAAGTAGCTTTGAATAATGTCATCCTTGCCCATTTAACACTGTTAAGTGCAACCTTTCTTTGACACATGTTACTATAGTAGATTGGCAAATACTAAAAACCTGAAAATACCGTGTTGGCGAGGATATGGAGAAATGGGAACACTTTTACATTGCTGGTGGGAGGGCAAACATTTATAACCTCTTTGAAGATTTGTCAGTACCTAGGAGTTAGTAGAAATGTCTATTCTTAAACAAATTAATTCCTTTAGGGCTATATTTTAGATTAGAACCTCTTGCATGTGGCTCATGGTTACCTGTATAGGGATATTCATTAAAGTATTATTTGTTAAAACAAAATAATGGAACCAATTTAATTGTCCATTAACAGAAAAAGAAAAAAAATTGAGGTATTTCATAAAATGTAACATAATTATAAATTAAAATGAATATACCAGAGTTAAGTGTATTAACGTGGAAAATTTAAAGACCCACTGTTTAATGAAAAAAATAAATTTGCAGAAGGGTGTGCATTATATATAATTTGAATATATGCAAAGATCACGCTATCTGATCCATTACACACACTCACACAGTAAGAGTATAAAAACTTGCCTAGCAATTATAAAAACCAAATTCAAGATACTGATTCTTTCTGGGTAGATGAGAGGAGGGGGATAGATTTAGAGGGGTATTAAGCAAATCTGTTACCTTTTATATTTCAATAAAAATATCTTCAACAAATATGTCACCTGTTAAGGTGTTTTAGTTGTAATAATGTATATTCAACACAAAATTTCCCATTCTAACCATTTTAAGTGGACACTTCAGTGGTATTAATTGCATTCACAGTGTTGTACTATCATCACTATCATCCATTACCAAACCTTTTTCCATCACCCCAAACAGCAACTCCAAATCTATTAAGCAATAATGCTGCATTTTCTCCCTTCCCCTCATACCCCAGTAAGGTCTAATCTACTTTCTGTCTCTATTAATTAGCTTATCTTAGATATTCAATGGAATCACATAGTATTTATTTTGCATCTGGCTCATTTCACTTAACATGATGCTTTCAATGTTCATCCATGTTATATGTATTAGAACTTCATTCTTTTTTACGGTTGAGCAATACTCCATTGTGTGTGTATATCACATTCTGTTTATCCAGTCATCTGTTATGGATACTTGGGTTGTTTTTACCTTTCGACAATTATGAATAATGCTGCTATGAACATTGGTATATAAGTGTCTGAGTTCCTGCTTTTAATTCTTTGGTGTATATACCTATATGTGAAATTGCCAAGTTATGTGATAATTCTATTTTTATTTTTCTGAGGAACTGTCAAAATATTTTCCACAATGGCTGCAAACTTTACAGTCATACCAACAATGTAAAAGGGTTCCGATTTCTCTGATCCTCAACACTTGTTATTTTAATAATAGGCATTCTAGTGGGTGTGAAGTGGTATCTTATCGTGATTTTGATTTTCAATTCCTTGTGATGAATAATAGGCACCTTTTCTTGTGCTTAGCAGTCATATATATTTTTTCTTTGGAGAAATGTCTATTCAAGCCCTTTGCCCATTCTTTTTATAAATTGGGTTGTCTTGTTTTGTTAATACATCCCTGAGATTAAACTCAGATATATGATTTGCAACTATTTTTTCCATTCTGTAAGTTGTGTTTTTACTTACTTGATAATGTCCTTTAATGCACAAATGGTTTTTATTTTGATGAAGTCCATTTTAGCTATATTTTCTTTTGTGGATGGTGTTTTTCATGTCATATGTAAGAAATCATTGCCAAATGCAAGGCCCTGAAGGTTTTCTCCTGAGAGTTATTGTTTCAGCATTTATATTTCAGCCCTTGATCTATTTTGAGTTAATTTTTGTGTATGGTGTGAGGTAGGGTCCAGCTTCATTCTTTTGCGTGTGGATCTCTAGTCTTCCCAGCACCAATTATTGAAGATATTATTCGTCCCCCATTCAACGTACTTGGCATCCTTGCTGAAAGTCGATAGACTATAGATTTGTGGGTTAACCTGTTAACTTTGGGCAGACCATCACATGTAATATAACACTGGAATAACGTTTTTGTAAAGAGATGTTTTTAAGGGGATTAACGTATTTGTTGAAATATTTCATAATAAAACATTTTAAATTAAAAAAATCCTCAGCTTATTAAGTGAACCTAACGATGAATAATAAAAGGTTTAATGCATGGATAGGATTTTTTTTTTTTTTTTAACATGGGCAGGCACCAGGAATCGAACCCAGGTCCTCGGGCACAGCAGGCAAGCGTTCTTACCCGCTGAGCCACCATGGCCTGCCCCATGGATAGGATTTTAACAGTGAGAGGAGGAAGGAATTCCAGGTTAGAATTTGGACAAGGGCAAAGGCATAGAGTCAGTGATGTGTGGGGCATGCTTAGCAGTTAGGGAAGACTCCACAGGAGGGTGCAGTGAGGGGCAAGGCTTTCAGAGTCAGAGGGAAGGCTTTGCTCTAGACCTGGCTCTGCTGTTTCCTAACTGTTAGTAATTTAGGGCTTCGGTTTCTTCATCTTAAAATGATAGTAGTGTTTGCCTCCCAGGATTGTTTGAGAACTTAAAGAAGTACACGAAAAGTGTGGGCCTGGCGGCTGGCCTCCAGCCCTTCCTCTGTAAGTGGCTGCTGAGTGGCCATGGGAAAGTGGGGGGAGGGGGTGAAGGAGGAGGTGGGAAAGGAGCACAGAGAGCCACACTCTCATGGATCCTGAAGACGGTGAAAAGTCCTTGGGAGAATTTAGCAAGAAAATAACAAGTTGAAGAGAGGCCACTGTGGAACTGCAGGTGTGAGGAGGAAAAGGTGGATGTAAGTGACCTGACTAAAGAGGCTTGGTCAGTATTGGATGACTAATTACATAATACATGATATTGGGGTTTCAAATCTGAATGAATTAAAGGGGAAGGGGCTAGTTTCAGCCAGGATTCTCCAAAGAAACAGAACTGATAGGATACATGTATGTAAATAACTAAATATATAAAGAGAATATTTTTAAAAATTGGCTTGTGTGATTATGGGAGTGGGCAAGTCTGAAGTTTATAGGGCAGGCCAGCAGGCTTGGAACCTAACCATAAGTTGGTGTTGCAGTCTTGAGACAGAATTTCTTCTTCTCCAGGAAACCTGTTTTTGCCCTAAGTCTTAGGCTGTCAACTGATTAGATGAAGCTCTTTTACTTTAAGTCAACTGATTGTAGCTGTTGACTACACATTTACAAAATATCTTCACAGCAACATCTAGACTAGTGTTTGACCAAACAACTGGGCACCATAGCCTCACCAAGTTAATACATAAAACTAACCATTACAGTGCTATTGGTAGAAATGGAAAAGGGAGCATGAAAAATTATTTGAAGATAAAAATGATTTTATAAGAAGCTTTAAAAATAGTGTTAACATTACAAACTGTACCCTAACTCTGGGGTCCAGAAACACAGTACATATTTTATGAGCCCTCTTTCCACGTAGGCAACCTAAAACTGTGAGCTGTCTACATGGTTTGTGTACATAATACCTGAGTTTAAATCCTGGCTCCATTCACATAATACTAGTCTCAGTTTGCTCATCTGTCAAATGGGAGATAAATGATACCTATGTCATAGGGTTCTTGTGCAGATTAAGTGCAGTTTGTTCAGGTCCATGTTCTTGCTTAGAAACGTGCACTGGGCCTTTAATCATAGAGGAGCATAAATTGTCAAGTACTCTAAAGTTAATGGGCTCCCACTTGATTGCAGGTTTACAGAAAAATGATGAAAATTTCTGGCTTAGGCAATAATGAAGAGGTTCAAAACAGCAATTCTTCTTTCACACAGGGTAGTAATTTCGCTTGAGCAAGTTAAAGCACTGGTGAATAATTGATTGCGAAATACGCATTATGATGTGCATAATTTAGTCAAATAAAAGCTCATAAAAAAGTCAACAAAAAAGAGATGTATTCACTCAGGATATAGGCATAGTGTTTTTGTTTAGAAACTTTTTTGAGGAGAAACATCTAGTTTTGCATGTATGTGGAAGTGCATACCCTATATAATTAAAAGCTGTTATATATTCTGTTAGCACAGACACATATATGCCCCAAATATTGCTGAGTAGGTACCTTATCATGAGTATTAACCATAGTTTTGGTAAATACCATATGTGATGTAAAATATAACTATACCTAAAGTAGGCACCATATATATTACATAATATATGGAGTACATATCTTAAATAGTGTATTTAGTCTACATAGCATATATCAAATATTTAACATGTTTGCCTTGTATATAGAAGCCAGTATGAGTATATGTAAAAGCACTTTGTATAGCTTTTGACTTTATATCTGCCTTACCAAGCATATCATATGGGATGTTATTATACTGCAAATCTAGAAGAATGCCAACATTAAAAAAAAATTCTTATATAAAAGAAGTGATCTGGGCGGTGCAATAATGGCTCAGTGGCAGAAGTCTCACCTGCCATGCCGGAGACCCAGGTTCGATTTCTGGAGACTGCCAATGCCGAAAAGATTTTTTTTTTTTAATAAAAATAAGTGATCTACAACCCTCTCACAATTATTAACTTGTCAGGGTACAAAATCTCCAGTGAACCTCATCTATGGACAAAATCAAGTAAAAAATTTTAAACATAGGAACCAATTCATGCTGAAACCAAACCTAAGCCAAATAAGACCTCAGGTTATTCAAATACATGGGCTAAAAATCCCTAGGCTATCAGAAAATACTGAACATCCCAAGGTTCATTTAGGGGAAGCTTCATTTCACCTTCATCTGAACTTGGCTGCCTGGACTTTGGATCTGCTGTAAACAGAGCCTGGCTTTCTGCCAAGGGTTAATTGCACTGCAGGTGGTCGGTGTTCACAGGCTCTAATCACAGGGAGCCTAAATAAGAAGCCATTTCAGACATGCCATACTAATGGCCAGGCAGAGCAACCCAGCTCTGGAATGCTGGGTCCCTTCTGCCCGGAGTCCACACTGGCCCAGACGTTGCAGTCATGCAGGCTCCTTTTTAGACTAGCGGTTGGTATAAAGGATCAAAGTATCTTAATTGTCATGGGTTAGTGGATGACGTGGGTTCGTGATGGTCAGCAGCACTTTCCTGGTTCATTACAATTTATTTAATGTCACAAGTCCAAACTTATTCACTCCAGTGTATGAATAATTACACATTTGTGTATTTGACCAACAGTTAGTAAACACTTGCTTTGCTAGGCACTGGTTGTACAAAGGTTAATATAATATGGAAATTGCCTTCAAAAAAGAAAAAAATAGCAATTTGTATGGGAACTTAATACAGAGCTAACAATGACATAATGGTCGCATGCACAATACTAATGTCATGAGCAAAACAGTCGTGAGACTGATAAAATTCATCTGGGAGAATTTTCCAGTGGCCCTGACAGATGGATAGGATTTTGATGAATGGAGAAAGAGGATAAGGTTATTCAGGGGAGCTTGTGTGAAGTAGCCAGGAGGCTAATGGGACGCCACTGCAGCAGATAGCTGAAAGTAGCAAAAGATGAGCCTGAAAGGGATATAGGAGACAGAAAGAGTCTAGCATGAATTTTTCTCTTTCTTAGTGGAGAGACATGGATGGCTTTGAGAAGAGGGGTGGTCAAAACGAAACTCCAGGTTCCCTGGTTCTATTTTAGGCTGGAGTGCAAGCTGCCACCCCACATCTAAGCTGTTCACCCAGACACACACCAGACATGCAGGCAAAGCCTGCACCACTGCTCCACTTGGGTCAGAGGCTCCAAATAAAACGAAGCCATAGAAAGGGGCTCCTGGAACCCTGGCATCTTCTGTAAAGCTGTGGACTCCTGTGGGGGTTCGGAAAGTAATCATTTTAAGATTAAGTGAGGTCAGTTGGAGAGCCTTTACATTGATTTGGAAGATTAAAAAAAAAACAAACTTTGAAAGTAAATTTCAAGATCAGACCACAGGCAGTTGCTAAGGAGGAAGGAAGCCAGAGCCACTGAGTCAGGAGCGACCACTCTCAGCCATTACTCCCCGGTCTGCTGGTCACTGAGCTCATCTCCAGTCCGGACCACTCAATCAACAGGCGAATATGGCCCCAAAGAATGCCAACTCTGGAAGCCTGTCACCGGGAGCCAGAAAATTGAAGAAGATCAGTGCTACAGAGCTTTCAGAACCCCCATCTGTCCCTGCTTCTAACTAATAGAGGATCGCAAAGGAGAGACACTTTAATCATGGAGCACAGGGGACGAGGATGACACCACAGGCTGGGGGTGATGGAGAGCAACAGACAAAGGCTCCATTCTCTGTCACAATATTTTCAAATTGAAAAGACAACGGCATAGACTCTGACCAAGAATGTATTATGATTTGTGATTGATTTTCATGGGAAGATGAAGGGAAAAAATATTTTGTTTGAACAGTCCTGGAAAAGTCACAGGGAAGAGGGATGTACACTATGAGGGCATGTTGGAGGAGGACAGGGAATTGGCTGCAGCTCTTTGAGAGGAAGGTGCTCCAGGTTGTAGTCCCATGTGTACAGGGATAGTCCTGCCAGCACAGCAGGACGAAAGAAGAAAATCACCTTGCCTTAAACATGCCTACCACTGAGTGTGCAGTCAATAAATATTTATTAGTGAATAAGTGAATAGCAACAGACTGCGTAAGGAAAACTGGCCATAGGAAGGACAGACAAACAAGTATGTTCCCAGGCTGTGAAGGACCTCCTATTCAAAGGGTGGTTCCCGCTAAGTAGTAGCTGCATTACCTGGGGCTCTGTTAGAAATGCAAACTTCCAGGTGTTACCCCAGACCTACAGAGTTAGATCTGCATTGTAATCTTCCCTGCAGGTGAATTTGCACAGATTAAAATTTGGGAAGCACTGCTTTAAAGGAGTGTCCCAGCCATAAGCAGGACAGATGAATTGGAACCCAGGATACTGGGGAATAGTCAGAGTATTGGATTATACATGAATTTAACAACCATTATTTAAGGGTTGTGAGTACAAGTACTAAAAGATCAAAGACTTCATTAAGGAGAAGGGCATATAGGACATACAGAATAAAGGATGAAGGACATACTGAAACAATCACAGGCTGAGTGAGAGGACTGGTAAGGACAAACCAGGCACAGAAACAGATTAAATGACAGTTGGCCAATGTAAGGGTAAATCCAAATCTAAAAAAATTAAATGTTTCCCTGGCACCAAAAAGGAAAGAGAACTTTTCCCCTTCCCTTTTCTTTAAGAGTTCCTTTAGAAAACTTGAAATTGTAAATGCTTTTTTTTTGGTCTGTTTGTGATGTTTGTAAATCTTTTTTTTAATACCTTTATTAAATTGTGAAATATAAATACAAAAAAGCAATAAATTTCAAAGTACATTGTAACAAGCAGTTATAGAACTACTGTAAAATTTCAGAGTTTGGTATGGATTACAGTTCCACAGCTTTATTTTTCCTTCTAGCTGCTCTAAGACATTGGAGACTAAAAGAATATCAATATAATGATTCAGCAGACATACTCCTTTAAATCCTATCTTCTTTGTCATAAATCCTCCTTGTTCTTTGATCTTTCTCTCAGTCTTTAGGGGTATTTGGACTATGCCCTTTCTAACTTTTTCTTGTTGGAAAGGGCTGTCGATAATATTGGGATAGGGAGATGGAACAAGTTGATATTCGGGAGAGGCTGGCCCCTCTGAGTTTCAGGACTTACCTGGCCTAGGAACCTATCTGGAGGCTGTAGGTTTCTGGAAAGTAACCATAATCATAGTGCATGGAATGTCTGTAGAATCTCTGACACAGCCCTACATGTTCATTAGGCTCAGCGGGAATGGTTTCGGTTGGGGTTTGGTGTAAATCTTTTTCAAAGCTAAATAAACCTCTTACTAGGTTTATTCTCAGGTATATCATGACTTGGAGCCGTTTCTGGAATATGAAAGTCACGGATGGTGCACTGTCTCCTTGTCTCTGTAGGAGCTTAGCCTATATGCTTTCTTCCAAATTATATGTTTTTGCTCATTAAAATAGAGTACTATAAATTTTATTTTTCCTTTGGATAAAGACAATTAACATACAGATAATAGATTTTTACCTTCCTGGCTACACAACAGGGTAAGATTTCTGTCTCTACAGTCTCTTCAGTAGATTGCCTATGATCTGGCATTGCAGTCCGGTTTGATACTTATTCAATAACAGAACTGATTAATTATTTTCTACATTTTGTGAAGATGATTCCTTGGGATTTAATTTTAATTATTTCCCCAACTCCAATCACAGGGGCATGTGATTTTGACACAGTCTTTGCCACTGACTCTGTGTAGGTAAAGTGATCCCCATCACTGACCATGAGAAAAAGGTGGCATGGTCAAGGGTAGATTGTCATTTGTTTGTATTTGGTACTTCATGCTGTAGGTGGTCATTACATATTTTAACACTGAATTAAAATTATGTGACAATAGAGAATTAGGAGCCATTCTTTTTCGGCAGAAGAGCCCCAAAATTCTGAGACAGCAAATATTTTGGAATCACTTTTCTCACACTGAGATAGGACAGTAGTCCATCTATTTCTAAATGCCACAGAAGATGACTTTATGGGAAGATCATCCGGGAAGTCTGCCATCCCCACCACAGGAGCCCTGTCCCGAGGGCCTGGACTGGGATGCCCCCCAATATTACACAAGGGGCTGTCTCTCCTCCTGAAGATCAACATAAGTGTTGGTTGGTCTATTTCTTTATTTGTTCACTCATCCCTGAACATTTATTCTAAGGTACAAGACTCAGTGTATGGTAAGCACAAACTGAACAAAGGTCAGTTCCTGCTTTCAAGAGTCTTTCTCAAGGAAGAAAGACCCATAAATGATTACAGTAGTGGGCATTAAATGCCATGATCTGATGAAAATTCAGGAGACAACTGAAAGCCTGGGGTTAGGGAAGCCTTCTGTAAGATATGAAAGCTAAATTCTGTCTCGAAGTTGGTGTCCAACATTTTTAGCCTTGGCTCTAACATTTCCTTTCTTTGGCCTAACTAATTCCTACCTACCCTCCAAAATGTGTTTTTGGATTACATTGGGCATTATGTAATCTCCATTGGGAAAGCTTCACTGACTCTGTAGAATGGGGGAGGATAGATTATGCTCCTTTGTACTCCCACCAGCTCTTGCACTCTCTATTAAAGTGTTAGTCTGCATTGCAAGTGCGTGTTTACTGGTAAACAAGCCCCACATACATTGTGAGCTTCTTTAAGATAGGGACTTTGTTATCTTCGCCTCTGCATCCCAGCACCTAGCATGGTGTCTGGCACATGGTGGTACTCAATAAATACTTGTGAAATTACTGAATGTTAGGTGGCAAGTAATTATCAAGATATGTGAGCAAGGGGTTGGGAGGGGGGTAATTGAGATTCTCAGTAGAGGAAACACCATGAGTAAATGTGTGAAGGCAAAAATCAGGTCTGTACTGTGGGTAAGGAAAGATAAACATTTTAGAGTGCTGGAAATGCATTCATTGCAAGGAAGAGAGTGGAAGGAGGTGAAATTGGGAAACTAATTAGTGCCTTCACTTCAGTCTTGTGGTAAATGAAGCCAAGTGGCTTCTGTTGATTTTTGTTCTCCTGTGACAAGTTCTTAAGGATTGTTTTTTGAAGTTGACACCTGTCTAATGTGAACATTGTATGGATGACTCTCCCTACCATGTGACCCACAAAGATGCAATATCTCCAGTTGTGGAATTCCCAAATAAATGGGACCATTAGGTGCTGACAGCAGCCATTATGAAACTCCTGGGACCTGTACATTGTCAGCTTTGTCTGCCCCAAGAAGAGAAAGATCTCTCTCAGAAAATGTCTTCGTGCAAATTGGATCCAGGCCTTGGGCTCAACATGCAACCACAAATGTCTAAATAGCACCTAATACGTACCAGGTTGCAGACTGTCTGACAAGGTTTTGCTTGGCTAATAAGGGTTTTCAACACAAGCTTGTTGATGCACTAGGTCCATGTTGGTGGAATATGAGAGGCATATGGTAACTTAGAGTCTTACTCCCATCTGACCTGGTTTTGAGGCATAAAACAGTAAAATCCTTAATGGGACAAGTACTGAACTCAGAGATGGTTTTGGGAGGAAACATGGAAATCAGGGAGCTTGATACGCTGGTATGAGGTCTGGGTAAAAGGTCAAAGAACCCAAGTTCTGCTTCTTGTTCTTTGTCAAATGAGTGTGTGGCCATTGGTAAGTCACACACTTCTCTGAAATAAGTTTTCACTGGGTTGTTTTGAGGATAAAATGAAACTTTGGATGTTGAACTCTCAAATCATAAACAAATGTAACACTTACCACTAATAAAAAATAGTGCCAAGACTCACTGAGCAGCCATTATGAGCCCAGCCCAGTGTCGGGTGAAATAGAGCACATAGAGAAGTGAAGTTTTCTATTCCTATCCTCAAGGTTCTTTTTACCCTGACAGTAAAGATAAAAACCTCTTACATAACACCATACAGATAACAGTTAAACACCATATTTTTTTTAACTTTATTATTGAATAATAACATATATGCAAAGCAAAGAAAGAAAAAAGCAATAGTTTTCGAAGACTCTTCAACAAGTAGTTACAGGACAGATCCCAGAGATCATGGGCCACCATATGATCCTTTCAGCTTTTTCCTTCTAGCTGCTCCAGAACATAGGAGGCTAGAAGGCATAATTTTTTTTTATTATCACAATCGACTTTCTTTCCCTTTTTTGTGAAAAAAGACATATATATATATATATAAAAGCACTAAATTTCAAAGCACAGCACCACAGTTGGTTGTAGAACATATTTCAGAGTTTGGCATGGGTTACAATTCCACAATTTTAGGTTTTTACTTCTAGCTGCTCTAAAATACTGGAGACTAAAAGAGATATCAATTTAATGATTCAGCAATCAAGTTCATTTGTTAAATCCTATCTTCTCTATATAACTCCACCATCACCTTGTATCTTTCTAACACACTCTTTAGGGGTTTTTGGGTTATGGCCATTCTAACTTTTTCATATTGGAAACGTCTGTCAATAATATGGGTTAGAGAGATGGAACTATCTAATGTTCTGGAGAGGCTGGGCCCTCTAGGTCTCAGGAGTTATCTGGTCCAGGGACCCATCTGGATGTTGTAGGTTTCTGGAAAGTTACTCCAGTGCATGGAACCCTTGTGGAATCTTATATATTGCCGTAGGTGTTCTTTAGGATTAACTGGAATGGTCCTGTTTTAGGGTTTGGCAGGTTATGATAGGTAGCAATGTCCAACTAAAGCTTGTGTAATAGCAACCTCCAGAGTAGTCTCTCAACTCTATTTGAATGCTCTCTGCCTCTAATACTTTATCAATTACACTCTTTACCCCCTTTTGGTCAGGATGGAATTATTGATCCCACAGTGTCAGGGCTGGACTTACCACTGGGAGTCATCTCCCATGCCACCAGGGAGACTTTCACCCCTGGATGTCATGTCCCACATAGCGGGGAGGGCAATGATTTCATTCGCAGAGTAGAGCTTAGAGAGAGTGAGGTCACATCTGAGCAACAAAAGTGGTCCTACAGAAGTAACTCTTAGGCATGCCTATAGGCAGGCTAAGCTTCTCTGCTACCTATGTAAGCTTCACAAGAGTAAGCCTCAAGGCAAACCATGTTATATCCCTATACTTGATAGCTAAGTGAAATTAAGACTGCTTTAATTGTGTTCTCAAAAATGATAGGTTCAAGTCTAACCCCAGCTATCATGAATGTAATGGTATCTAAAAATAGGATTTTTGAATATGTTGTTAGTTTACATTAGGCCAAACTGGATTAGGGTGAGCCCTTATCAAATATTACTGGCATCCTTATCAAGAGATACAAAGAGAAGATGGCCATTTGATGGAGAAAGAGAAAGAATTATGCCATGAATTGTCAGCAAGTCACTACCTGAACCCTACAGATTTGAGGAAGTACCTTGATTTTGGACATCTAGCCTCCAGAATTGTGAGACAGTAAATTTCTACTGTTTTAAGCCACCTCATTTGTGGTACTTTTACCAGGAAAATGAAATGGCAAGATACACCACATTCATGGGTTGGAAAATCAATAGTTATCTTCAAAGTATATGAAGTTCTAGAATAGGCAACACTAATCTAGAGTGTGAAAATTCAGAATGCTGTGGGGGTGGGACTGGTGATTGACTGAAAAGTGGCATAACAAGTTGCTGAAATTTAGGAAAATATTCTGTGTACTGATGATGAGTGTGGATCATCTAGATATTCACATTTGTCAAAATTCATGAAATTTTATATCTTAGGTTTTTATATCTGAAATTCACATTTGTCAAAATTCATGAAATTTTATATCTGAACTTAAACTTTATCTAAGGAAGGAATGTGCATCAGATTGAACTCTAGTTAGTGGGTTTGCTTTTCATTGTATTATAGGGTAGCAATTCTGAAACTACTTTTTGTGTATTCTAGTCTTGAGCAAATAAATAAATGTATTGAGGAAATAGAATCCAGGTTTCTCAATATTACTGGTATTCTTTGATGTATATATGTGTATGTGCACATATGTGTATGTGTATGTGTGTTTGTTTATATACATATATCCATTAGCTATGTCCATTGAGAGGATCTAAAAGTCACGACACAAGCATACCTTGAGCCCTGATCTTTATTTCTAGATATTATTCTCTATTAAAAGCAACCAAGTCTCCTTGGAGAAATGGATAACTTCAGGGCTAGGCAGTGAAACTATGAGTTGATCCTGGAACATCTTACTATGACAAAAAATAAGGAATTATTCAAAGAACGATAAGGATAAAAAAAACGGGACATCAAAGGCAAGTTGGGTATCAAAATAAATAAATAATAATAGTAGATTTTAATTCACAGAATAAAGTAAAAATCCATGAGTTCAAACCAATATAGACAAATGGAAAAATAAAGAAATAAGGGAAGGGAAAACTCTTCTTTTCTGCAAAATTGCAACTAATATATATAGAAGGAATGATGGAGTTAGAAAATGTGAAAAGTAGAAAGTCAGTCATTGATGAGGAACAAGATATTTATATAGTTTCAAAGTGTCTCCCCACAGGTTACTTATTAATTACAAAGAGAAAATAGCACATTTATAACAGTGAAACTTAACAGATATCAGTTAAGCAATCAATGTAAATATCACCAATACAGGGACAAACCAACCTCCTGTGAGGGACGTATTATTTTTATGGCCTGCTTAAAAAAGTACGTAACCTATATCAAAATATGAGGGAATTTCAGATAAACCCATATCGGGATATATTCTACCCAGCAACTGTTCTGCACTCTTCAAACTCAAAGTTTGAGAAAGATGAAAGTTCAAAAAAGATGAAAAGTCAAGAAAGATGAAAAAGTACGGTGAAAGGATTCTGGATTAAAAGAGAGTGTCTTAGTTTGCCAGGGTTGCTTTAACAAAGTACCACAGACTGGTTGGCGTAAACAACAGGAATTTATGGTCTCATAATTTTGGAAGCTAGAAATCCAAGTCAACTTGATCGTGCTTTCTCTGATTCTGTAGCATTCTCATGCTGATTTGCAAGCGTTCAGTAACTCAGTCTTTATCTCCATCACATAGTGATCTGTCTCCTATTCTGTGTTCAAATTTCCTCTGCTCTTAAAGACTCAGGTCATATTGGATTAAGGCCTACCCGAATTGAGTTTGCCTCACCTTGCCTAATAATATAAAAGACTCTATTTACAAATGGAATCTTTATACTGGACCAGGATTAGGACTTGAACATGTCTTTATTGGGGACGTGATTTGATCTTTAGTAGAGACTAAGAAAATGTGACAAAGAAATGAACAGGTGAGTCTGGATCAGATCTTTGACTGGGGACCAAGACATAAAGGATATTACTGGGGCAGCTGAGCTTTGAAATTGGACTGTGGATTAGTAAATTGATTATAACAATATTACATTTCCCAATTATGGTGTGATTATATAAGAGAATGCCCTTGTTCTTAGAAAACAGACATATTTAGAAATAAGAAAAATAAAATATCTCAAACATTCTGAAATGGTTCAGAAATGAAATATATATATACATATATATAAATATATAAAGACATACATATGTGCAATGATAATATAAATGAGACACAATGTAAACAAATAAAAAATCTGGGTAATTGATACACAGGATTTCTTTGCACTATTCTTGCAATTTCCCTGTGTTTGAAGTTATATAAAAATAAACATTATTAAAAAAGTATCAGGATGATTAAAATGAAATTAAGATAATGGTTACATATTGAAGGGAAGGGTAAATAGGGAGATATTATTAGGAAAGAGCATATGAGGGCATCTGA
>PVIY010022471.1:0-40788 GCA_004026745.1 Myrmecophaga tridactyla
AACACATCAGAGACAGATTGGCTTTTAATAAAAGGGGATTTATTATGTTAGTTCTTCAGAGGAAAGGCAGCTAACTTTCCACTGAGGCTCTTTCTTACGTGGAAGGCACAGGATGGTCTCTGCTGGTCTTCTCTCCAGGCCCTTGCGTTCCAACAACTTTCCCCGGGGTGACTTCTTTCTCCATCTCCAAAGGCCTGGGCTGAGCTGCAAGTGCTGAGATGAGGAACGCCGAGCTGCTTAGGCTGTGCTACATTGCGTTCTCTCATTTAAGCACCAGCCAATTAAGTCAAATGTCACTCATTGCAGCAGGCACGCCTCCTAGCCGACTGCAGATGTAATTAGCAACAGGTGAGGTTCACGTACCATTGGCTTATGTCCGCAGCAACAAGACTAGGTGTGCTCACCTGGCCAAGTTGACAACTGAATTTAACTAACATACCTGGTGAATTTATTTGATTGTTGAGACAAGAGTTTCAATTCTGGTCCATTTCCATGTCCCCTTTCCTGTTATAACACATTCATGCTCAAGCATTAGACTTTGAAATTAGAGGACAAGTTAGTGATTGAACTAAAATCTGGCGCAATTCAAGAAGACCTGGTAAAAGCTTTCCTTCCTTTTTTTCCTCTTGCCTCAACCTCCAAGGCCTCTCACTCCCTTTCTATTTTAATATTTTTCAGGCATCTGAGATTAATTAATTGCTACTTGGTCATATGCACACCCCCACCCCCACCCCACACTAATGAAACTGATGGTTCCCATAAAAACCTCTCTACACTGGAGCCAGAATGGACTTTGGTTTCATCTACTCCATTTTCTGAGGAGACACAGAGAGGGCAGAACTGGAATTTTTCAGGGTTGCAATGCTGGAAGCCAATTTTCCCGAATCTAGTATTCCAATTGACCAATTTGCTGAATGGCCAACTCACACTACTGTCTTGTTTTGTGAATGCTACTTTTAGTTGATGGGTTTTCATTTTGTATTCATTGTAAGGAAAATTCAGTTTGCCTCCACCTCAGCTCACTCCTACCTACCGCAGCTGAGCCTGAGGGGAAGAAAAAGAGGATAACGAAAAGTCTGAGAAGACTATATAAGGAATATGAATAAATTTCATTAACATATTTTCTGTTAATTCATATGATAAAAAACTGCTATGTATCTAGGGTATATTCTTGAATAAGACTATTCTATTAAGTGAAGTGTATTAATAGAGAACATTCTTATGACTCTGTTCTTCTTGTAAGTCAGAGTATGGATAGATTTTTCCTTTTCAATTTCCTCTCTTTCTCTCTCTCTGATTGTCAGTCCTAGCTGCATTTCTGTTTCATCTTCTTTCTATTCTTTCAAAACACCAAGCCCTTTCCCACCTCATGACCTCTGCACTTGTCGTTCTCTAAGCCTAGAAAGCCCTACACCCTCTTATCATTGACATATTCCTGATATCTTTTCAGTTTCACCTTGAATGTCCCTTTCTCAGGAAGGCTGTACCTAATCACCTACTCTAACTTCCCTTCTTTATCTCATGTATCAGTTAGCCTTTGCTACATAACAAACCATCTCAAAATTTAATGCCTTAAAACACCAACCATTTATTTAACTCATAATTCTTCTAGGCCATTTTTCTGGTCTGGGCTACATTTGGCTGGTCTCAGCTGGGTTCAAGCATCGGTCTGAATTCAGTTGGTAGATTGGCTAGGGATTGGCTGGTTCCAGGTGGCTTCACTCATATGTCTAGTGGTTGAATGGCTGTGAACTGGGCCATGTATCACTTATCCTCCAGAAGGCTAGCCCTGGCTTATTCACTTGGCAGCTCAGAGTTCCAAGAGCAGCAAAAGTGTAAGCCCTTAAATACAAGTGCTTTTCAAGTCTCTGTTTGCATCATATCTGCTAATATCCCATTGACTAAAGAAATTTACAGCAGCATCCCAGACTGAAGGGGTGGAGAAAGACTCCACCTCTTGATGGAAAGATTTCCAAAGCCACATGCAGAGATACAGAGAACGGAAGAATTTGTTGACCCATTTGTGGGCAATAGAACATGAACAAGGAAAACACAAGCAAAGGTTTGAAAAGCACTTGCACATTGGGGTTTGAGCTCTCGCTGTGCTTGGAACCCTGAACCACTGTGTGACCAGTCCTGGCTAGGATGCTGGAGAATGAGAGGCTATAGGGAAGAGAATGAAAGTGGCCTGGCTAGCAGCCTGCCAAACACAAGACATGTAAGTGAGGCCATCCTGGATCATCTAGCTGCCAGTTAAGCTGCCAGCTGACTAGAGATATATGAGAAAGCCAAGCAGAAAGCAGCTGGGTCAATCCAGATCAGACGGGTCACTTGATGAATCCATAGGCTTGTGAGTTAAGTAAAAATGTTTATTTTTTTAAACCACTATAGTTTGGGGTGGTTTATTACATAACCAGTTACAGGTGGTCTGGATTAAGACACCAGACCCAACCAATACATGATCTTCAGAGTTAGGTCTTGTAGTAGACAGTGGTAATGCAGAACCCATAACCCTTCAGGCATTAGAATTTTTGTTCATATCTGTCTGACTTTCAGCTGCCAACTTCTGCATTTCTTTGCCAGAGGGCTTTCTCTGGCCACCAGAGCCCACCCTGCCTGTGCACATAGTAGAACAGAAGTCCCAGAGAATTTTAACCTCACCATCAGCAGCCTTCAACCAACAACTGATGGAAGTTGTTGTATCAATGTCCAACTTCCTCATCCCTTGGGTGGGATAACCAAGAGTGGCTCGTTACATTCTGTTTCCCAGAGCTCCCCAGTGGGATTGTGCTCTAGGACTTGGTAAAGTGCTCCCATCACTAGCCCACTCTTGTTTCTTGCATCCTCAGCTTGACCTGGAAATACATGGCCTGAGGATGAGTCTCTGGTGCTCACTTCAGTTCTGTCACAGGCTGAAGCTGGACATTTGTACCCAACAGATTTGGCATGATGGTTTTGATGGGAGTTGGGGGAACTTTTGATAGAGTTGGCAGAACTGGAATGAAGGTCAAGGAGAAGGAGAAGCTCTGCTTTGTCACTTATATGACAAGAAATAAAAGCTACAAGTTTAATGTATTCATCTTTCTCATAGTAGTCTTATTTTTTATTCCAGTGCTCTTTTTCTAGTGTTTGTTAGAGGTATAATTTACATATAGTGAAATACACAGATCTTCAATGTACTGTACAACAAGTTTTCATAAATGTATACACCTGTGTAACCACCTCACAAATCAAGATACAGAACATTTCAGTCAACCCAAAATGTTCCTTTGTGCCCCTTTGCAGTCAGTCTACACCGCCCCCCAACAGAAGCAATCACTGCTGTGATTTTGTTCATCATGTATTTGTCTTGCCTGTTCTAGAACTTCATAAAAATTTAATCATACAGCATGTACTTTTTTATGTCTTGCTTCTTTCACTCAACATAATGTTTTTGAGATTATTGCATCATTGTGTATATCTGTAGCTCATTTCTTTTTATTGCTGGATAGTGTTCCATTGTCTGAATATAGCTTAATTTATTGATTCTCCTCATGCGGTATATTTGCGTTGTTTCCTATTTTTATCTATTATGAACAAATTTGCTATGAACATTCATGTACAAATCTTTTTCTTTTTAACTTTTTTGATTGTATAATATAACATATATACAAAACAAAGAAGAAAGCAATAGCTTCCAAAGCACTCTTCAAGAAGTAGTTACAAGACAGATCCCAGAGTTTGTCATGGGCTCATGTAGAAGTCTTTTTATGGGCATGTATTTTCATTCTCTTGGGTAAATATGTAAGAGGGAAATTGTCAGATCATAAGGTAGGCATGAAGCCTTTGCTCCGGTCTCTCTGGCTGGCTTAGTTTCCCTAGGCCTCTGCCTGGCCTGCGTTCTTACCTCCACCACCACCACCACCACCACCACTGGTCTAGAATGCTGAGGTCCCAGCAAGCATTCCTTGGAGGGGTCACACATATACCACTTTAAGTTTTGGAGCCTGGAATAGGGGTAGTCAGGAAAGAGCATACTGCTAGAAGTTCGGTTTGAGTGGTTAGGAGACTAGGGTCTAATCTTTATTCTAAATAATTCTCAGGTAAGGAGTTTTCTAAATGTTGGTTTTCTCATTGATTTCTCTTCAAGGTTCCCTGCAGATGATTCTATGCTGACTTCTGAGTTCATAGATGTTCCGTTAGAATTTGTTTCTCTGTGTGGGTCTGAGAGAAGTATTGAATTATTTATATTGCTCCTTGACTTCAAGAACATTAAAAGAATTGCCACTTCCCTGAGTTTCCTGCCTTCTAACAAGAGTGGATATTTCTAGGCTTTTCCAACGGCCTCCCCAGGGCCCTGTCCTTTCTGTTGGCTCTGTCAGTTCTGGTGGCTCTAAAGCTTTTTCCAAAATGGTTCCCTCTTAAAGGGCTCCAATAAGCAACCCCACCTTGAATGAGTGGAGACACATCTCCATGGAAACAATAAAAAGATCCCTCCCAGCAATACTGAATGAGGATTAAAGGACTTGACTTTTCTGGGGTACACAACAGATTCAAACTGGCACACTAAGGATGATCTTTTGTTTTCATAACCTAGATGGTTAATAGGGCTAAAAATGGGAGAAGCTAGAGAGACCAGAGTGGAAGGAGGAAGAAGCTGCAGAAGCGTAGCAAAGAGCAGACGGGGAGAGAAGCCCCAGCAGAGGAGGAACGTGTGCACGTGTACGTGTGTGTGTTTGTGTCTGATGGGAGCAGACGACCAAGAAAACGAATGAGAAACACATGGAGAAAGGATGATAGTGCCACAGGGAGCAAACTGTAGGGAGAAAAAAATGTTTTAAAGCAGTTTTGCTGAATCATGTGCAATGTCAACACCTCCTCAGCAACCTCCTCCCCCACCCAAGAAAATTTCAGGAAAAACATCCGTCTTTCTACAGTCTCATTAAAGTTAGGTATATACTTTGATTTTTATTCATTAATGCTTAAGACTGGCCTCATGGTAGCCTGAAGACCAGAGCAGAATCTCCCAAAGGAGCCCTACAACATTCAGTTTGAATGAATGAAAGTATTTAGTTAGGGTAAAAGGCTAAGTCTCTGTAACAAAGAGACCTAACAACACAGTGGCCCACAGAACCAGGAAGTTTATTTGTCTGTCAGTTAATAATTCATAGGTGCCTGGTCTAGGTTGGCAGCTCTGCTCCATAGTCAATCAGGAATCCCATTTCCCTTATTCCTGCAAAGGATAGACTAAGCCTACTTAAAATTAGGCCTCAGAGTCACCCCCAAAGAACCTCTTTTGTTGCTCGGATATGGCCTCTCTCTCTCAGCCAACTTAGCAGGTGAACTCACTGCCCTCCCTCCTAAGTGGGACGTGATTCCCAGGGGTGTAAATCTTCCTGGCAACAGGGACATAACTCTCAGGGATGAACCAGGACCCAGCATCATGGGATTGAGAAAGCCTTCTTGACCAAAAGAGGGAAGAGAGAAATGAGACAAAATAAAGTTTCAGTGGCTGAGGGATTTCAAACAGATTTGAGAGGTTATTCTGGTGGTTATTCTTATGCAGTACATAGGTACCCCTTTTTAGTTTATGGTGTATTGGAGTGGGTGGAGAGAAGTACCTGAAACTGTTGAGCTATGTTCCAATAGCCTTGATTCTTGAAGATGTTTATAAAAAGATATAAACGTTTACAATATGACTGTGTGATTGTGAAAACCTTGTGTCTGATGCTCCTTTTATCCAGGGTATGGAGAAATGAGTAAAAAAATTATTTATTAAAAAATAAATAAATAACAGGTAGGAAAGGGTAAAATAAATTGAGTAGATGGAAATACTAATGGCCAATGAGAGGGAGGGGTGAGGTATACGATATGTATGAGATTTTTCTGTTTTCTTTTTATTTCTTTGTCTGGAGTGATGCAAATGTTCTAAAAATGACCATGATGATGAGTACACAACTATGTGATGATATTGTGAGCCACTGATTGTACACCATGTATGGAATGTATGTGTGTGAAGATTTCTCAATAAAAATATTTTTTTAAAAAAGGAACCTCATTTCCTTCTATTTTGCAGTTCTGCTATCCCTTCGGGTATGGTTGTCATCTTTGTGGTTGAAGTTAGGTCACCATGAGTTCCAGGTATTGGAAAGGAGAAAGATGACATGGAGAAGACACTCTTACTATCCTAAGTCTTGGTTCTGGAAGTGGCATACATCACTTCCTTTTACATTCCTTTGGCCAGAATTCAACCACATGGCCAAGTCTAATTGCAAGGGAGACTGGGAAATGTAGTCAAGTCACGTGCCCAGGAAGAAGGGGAGACTGTATTGTGGCAGTCTTTACCTCAAAAAGCAAGCCCTCAAATCCTTTAAGGGCAGTTCTGTCCATGCTTTGAAGGAAGAGAAGTATTCTTCAGGTTTTACGAGAATTTTTTCTACTCTGGCCTATTTTCCATCTGCCCTGTGTGTGTGCACTCACGCTGTGGGTTGGTGGTCTTTGAGCAAAGAAGAGAAAGGCCAGGGGGTTATTTGTAATTCCTGGACCCTTGCTTCACACCAAGTTAGGTTAGAGTTGAATGTGCTTCAGGACCAGGGCAAAACAGGGAGAAGTGAGCCGAAGGGCTCCATTCCTTCCCCTGTACGTCTGTCTCACAGTGGGGAGTTGAGATTGAAGGCTTAAATTTCTCTCCTTTCCTGGAAAATCCTCTGAAGCCAGATGTGCCCTTCCCCACCTGTCTCCATTACCTGATACTCTTTCCTCTCCCTTTCTACCTCACAGTCTCTAACAGTGTTCACTGCCAATGACAATACGTAATTGAATGCAGAACATTTCCCTCTGCTCTGATTAGTCAAACTAATATGCATCCCATATGCAAACGAATCATCCTTAAAAAAGATGCAGCCAAGGTCTCAAGGCTACAAATTCTTCCTGAGGTGTTGAGTGCTATGTGCTTGGGTGTTCCTCTCTTGTGACAGCAATGCCAACTCTATTAATGGGAAACTTCTCCTCTTGTTGTCTTGCTCCTTCTCACCCTCTCTTCTTTCATGACTTTGGCACTGTCATTTATCTTTACTTCAGCACTGCCATGACCTGGGAGCCAAATCCATTCTGTCAACAGGTCCCCTGGAATGGCGTCCTACACCTGGCTTGTAATGAAGATCAGAGGACTGACTCCACGTAGTAGTCAAAGCTCATTATGTCAACAGAAGATTTTCTAGTCAAGTGAAAGAGCTACAGTTTAATTAATCATGGGGCAAAATGGTTCATCTCAATATGAATTATATTCTCTAGCTGCTGGAACAGCTGTTGAACAAAGCATATTCTCCAGCTAGTGAAAAGAAGAATGACAACCTGCAGATCTTAAATGAGAAGATAATTGATAAAAGAGAATGATACAAAACAAACTGGTGTGGTAGATTATATGAATGACCCCCACTACCTCCACTTTCTGTGACGGTGCAGATCTTCCCATCAAGAGATGGAATTTATTTCTCAACCCCTTGAGTCTAGGCTGGCCACATGACCTGCTTTGACCAATAGGACATCAGAAAACATGAAGCCAGCGGATGCTTGAAAAGTGCTTGTGCATTGGGGCATTCTCCTTTGTGGCTCCTGAAACTCTGAGACACAAGCTAGCCCATTGGATGATGAGAGACATAGAGTTGTCCCTCTTGCCCCAGCCAATAGCTTGCCAAGACCAGACATGTGATTGAGGCCACCCTAGACCACCCAGCCTCCAGCTGAATCACTGGCTGACCACAGACAAATGAACAATTCCAGCCTAGACCCGAAGAACTACATGGACTGACTTCAGACTCTAAATATATGGTAGTTGGCTTAAGCCACTAAGTTTTGGGGTGGCTTATTATGAAGCAAAGGCTAACTGATACAACTGAGTAGCTGTGCGTGTATGTGAATGTATGTGTGTGTTTTCCTGTGTGTGTTTGTATGTCTTTTACATCTTCCCCTATATTCATAACAGATATTCTCAACGTGTCCCAATATCAATACAATCTAGATAAGGCCTTTACCTGGATAGTCTGAGAACTTCCAAGATCACATAAATAAATACATAAAGGAGAAAGTAATCAGTCTCTTCTTCCCTCTCCTGCTCCAGGCCCCTGAACCTGGGTCCTAGTTATACGGACCTGGCCAAGTTGAAGGAAGGCAGTACCTGACATGGGCCATGCCACCCATTTCCCTGGGAGTACTGCTTCTCCTTGGCAGCCCCAGCAGGAAGTATGAAGGAAGATAAACATGCCCACTAAGGTTCTGATCACAGAAAAATAGGTGCTAATCATTGGTGCTTTCCCCCTTCTCATCGACTTTTTACATGCCAGAATCTTTTAAGCCCTCACCACCTCATACCCCACAAGGGTGGCCATTGCTAAGGGCTTTCCTAAGACAAGTTCCCCTAGGAGTGTTCTTATATATCTGACATGGATAGTGCTATCTAAAACCATGGACATGTCATTTCTGGAAGTTGTCCTTTGGTTAGGCAAAGCCTACATGAGTTCCTGTCTTTAATGTTAGTTTTTTTTTTAATTTTAGTATACGTATTCAACTGAATTATTACTTGGCTTATATCAAATATGCTGATTTTATTTTGGAAGAGACTGTAGTAAATCTAGGTTTTACGGCTCAAAAGCAACTAAAATAGGCCTTCTTTCCTTAGCCTTTTCCTCTGTCCCACTTCATTCCTTTGCTCTCAGTGATACATGTTTCAGCCACGAAAATCATTTTTAACAGCTTTATTGAGATATAATTTATATACTATAAAAGTCACTCATTTAAAGTGTACAATTCAATGATATTTAGTAAATATATGGAGTTATGCAACCATCACCACAGTCCAGTTTTAGAAAAGTCCCATCATCCCAAAAAGATCCCTTGTGCCCATTCACAATTACTCCCCATTCCCAGCCCAAGGCAATCACTAACCTACTCTCTGTGTCTGAACATTTCATATAAAATGAATCACACAAAATGTGGGAGAGCTCTTCTTTGATAAAGATAACACTTAGGATAGAAGCTTGCTAGAGAAATAAAAATGTTTACAAAAGCTACTCTTTCTTTGAAAAGTTGATGTGAAGAAGATTCCCTATCTTGGTTTGGGTTCCCTGAAAGTGGATGCTGAGGCAAGGATGTCAGGGCACATAGTTTATTTGGGAGGTGATTACAGAAAGCAGAAGTGAGTGAGCAAAGAGAGTGAAACACAGAGGGGAGAAAACACAAATATAAAGCACACAGTGAGCAGATTATTGCTATGAACAACTGGGGCTCAAACTCATTGAGTATTCCTAGAGGAACCGTGTGGAACATGCCTCTGGGGAAACTGGGGTATTTCTCCACCATATTTGTTCCCTATTGCTGTATAACATATTACTCTAAAACTTAGCAGTTTGAAACAACAATAAGCCCTTATTATCCCTTGCAGTTTCTAAGGGTCAGAAATTTGGAGTTGGTTTGGCTGAGTGGTTCTGGCTTGGGATTGCTCATAAGGTTGAGATGCTGGCTGGGGTTGCAGTTAAATCTGAAGGCTTGACTGGGGCTGGGGAGGATCCACTTCCAAGGTGGCCCCCTCATCTGGCTGGCAACTGAATGCGAAGTGTGCAGGTGTCCTGCATTCCTCACCATATCATCCTCTCCATAGGGCTACTTGACTGCCCTCATGAGATGGCAACTGGTTTCCTCAGAGTGAGTGATAAGAAAAGAGGGCCAGGTGAAGCTGCAGTCCCTTTTATGATCTAACCTCAAAAGTCACACACCACCTTTTCCCTTATCTTATATTGGTTACCAAGATCAACCCTAGTCATTGTGGGAGGGGACTCTTCAAGGGCATGCCTACCAGGAAGTGAGGATCCCTCGGGCTATCTTGGAGCCTGGCTGCCCCATCTATAGCCTCCTGTCACTCACTGGTTGAGGGGTGCTGTGTATGGGTTGACAAAGTTTCAGAAGGGACAGTTTGCCAGTATTTGAGGCAGGAAACTGTCAGCCTGTTGGGAATTCTTCACAGTGGCTGCAGGTGAACTCAAAGTAGGGCCTGTGGGGCAAGGCCTCACCAGCATCTGCCACATTTACCAAGGCTGTCAGTGATGTGGTGAGACGCCATCTGCAGGTCACCCTTGACAAAGAAATGAGGGATCTTCAACAGCTCAGACATACTTGTGGGACTAGGTAGTTAGAGAGGTATTTATGTCTTTGGGATGACCACTAGGTGACTGCTATACAAGACTGAACTTTGGGCATTTGTAAACCTATCATCCCAGAGGAAGGAGTTCCCAGAACCCCAAAGCCAACCTGCTCCTTGTAGTGCTCAGAAGTATAAAATCATGCGCCAGTCCTGGGCAGGGGCCCAGTTGCAATTTTGAAATATGGGGAGAGGGAATCAAAAGTAGGAGTTGAGATATAGAGCCTCAGCATGGTGAATGTTCTTCTCAAGGTAACCTGGAATAGGAGGATATGATGACAGTTCATTGCCTGGCAACACTGCCAAGGGCTGCATTTACAACACAGACACTGATGGAATCCAGCATTCATGCTACCTAATTCTACTATTCTACAAAGCAGCAAAAGCAGAAGGAAAAAGGCAGGAGGGTAGGAACATAAGCACAAAGGGACAGGGGGGAAATGGACCTTGTCAACTGCATTAGATTCCTTGCTGAATGGCCAAAGCTAGAGTAACCACTATATGTCCCCACTGGGCCAGGACACCGCTGGTTGAACCTATTATTCTGGAATTATTATTAATATCACTTCCTTTTACTCTCAAAAGTCTCCAGGTTTGGATGGTAAATTACACGGTCATCTGTACTGTCCCCAGCATGAAATTCCTTGCACTTAATTGTAAATACTTAATGTTTGTCTTGTCTGCTCCACTGTAATTTCTGAGAGGATAGAGACCTTGTCTGACTTTTCTGCTGCAATATCTGCAGTACTGGCATTTGCAAAGTACCCAATAAATCTTTTCTGAAAGAATGCATGAGTTATTGAGTCAATGAGTGAATACATTAGCTCTGTTTAAAAACAATATGGTATAGGGGTGCAAGAGTAGTTCAGTGGTAGAATTCCTGCCTGCCATGCGGGAGACCCGGGTTCATTTCCTGGCCCATGCACTTCCCAAAAAACAAGGAAGCAAGCAAAGAAAGAAAGAAAAAACAAACAAAAATAAAAATAAAAATGAAAAAGGTATGATATAGGTGGAGTGAGTTGAGGGGAAGGAAGGGGGACTCATTAAGTCTATAATTCCAAGGGAAGCCTTCGGAGGAGCATTGTAGAACCCCAAAGTTATATTCAAATGTGCCTCCTTCATTTAGTGCCAGTGGCTCTGGGGCCAGAGCTTACAGAGCCGCCGTGGTGGAAGGGTGGGTGTGTTCAACACTTAAAGCCCCAAGTGTGAATCAACAGACTTTGCAACTCTCCTCTCCAAGGGTCTGCTCCATTAGCAAGTGGTCTGCAAGCTAAGAAATTGTGTTATTGGTGGCACAGTGACAATAATGTACATTTTCTGTATTATTTCCTTTTTTGGGAGAGGGAGCTAAGAACTTTGCCACCAAACAAGGACCATTTGTGGACCACTCAATCGCATTTGCTGAGAGCTGCTGGGCCTGCCATGTGATCCTAAGCATAAGCCCTAGCCCATCTCACAGAGCTCAAAGCACAGGCAGTTTTGGGGAGACTAGAAAAAAATGAAAGCCAAAGCCAGAGTTCTGCAGGAACTGTGATATGGCAGCTCATTTAGAAGGAAGACTTCAATATCTCTGGGGGCGGGTTTGATTTATCATCCCTGGCTTGTCCAAAGACACTGCAAATACCTTTTGCACTTGAGTCTTAAATTCCTCAGCAGAAGTTGCTATTATCTTTCTTTGAGATTTTAGAAACAGAGTGAGGACACGTCTTAAAACATGGGACATTGAGTCATAATACTTGGCTCCTTTTTCTAGCTCTGCCATTAAGTGGTTGTAGAGCTGCTACTTACTTAACCTTCTCTTTGGTATGCTTTTTCTTTTTTTTTTGTCTTTTTCTTTTAAGATAGGAATCCCTCTGTTGACTACATATCATTCTATGGCTAATGCCCTATTCACTGTTATTATGAATATTTATAATTCGCATTCTCCCATTCCATTCCTTTCCAAGCATAATTCCAACACACAACTCCTTAAAAAAATTGCCCACAAAAAAGGAGATTTCTTAACAAACTATCCAGTGTTTATCTAGCACTACAAGAGTACATGTAATTATAGTGCAATAACAGCAAGTTAAGGCAGTAAATGGGAAATAGGCAAGTTGTAGTTGAAACATAGAGGCTGGATAGAATTTAAGTGGGCTGGCAGGAGGAAGGGATTCCAGGAAGAGGAATAACATTGGCAAAGTCATAGATCAGGGGTTAGCAAACTATGGCCCACAGGCCAAACCCAGCCTGCTGCAGTTTTGTAAGTAAAGCTTTATTGGAACACAGCCATGCTCATTCAGTTATGTGTTGCCATGGCTGCTAGTGTGCTACCACAACAGAGTTGAGTAATTGTGACAGAGACAGTTTGCCACCCCCACCCCCCTCGCCAAATATTTACTGTCTGACCCTTCATAGAAAAAGTTTGCTGACCCTTGGCATAGGCCATGATAGAAGTGGAGGTAATTCTTCCTGACCAGAATAAGTATTCATAGAATGTGAGTTTGAACAGAAGGAGTGGAGCCAGATGATATCTCCAAACCTACTTGATAGGAAATAGGGCTCAGTGCATGGTGAGTGGCTGTATCCTTTTCTTCTTGCAGCAAACTCAGTCTCTGACCCAGATACCGAGAATCTGGAGAAATGGGAATACTCAGATTTGATGGATACATCTAAACTTCCTGCCAGCCACCCACCTGCCCATCTATCCCTCCCTCCCTCCCTCCATCCATTCATCTCCCCATCGAACATACATTTACTTATTTTTGTAGAATCATTTGATTATTCAAATAAAACATGGTCACTGTAGGGAAAAACATCAGAAAAAATACAGACAAGCCCCCCCCCAAAAGGAGAAAATCACCCCAAATTCCACCAACCATAGATAACCACCATTACATTTTGATACATGTCCTTATTATCTTGTTTCCTACAAAGAAAAGGAAACTTTTATTGAACGTCCACTACATGCCAAGCAGTATGCTAAGCACTGAGGCTACAAAAAGGTGGAAGCAGGGTCTCAAACCTCAAGGTTAGAGAATAATGGCCAAAGTCATTTTAGTACAGGGGGAGAAGTGCACTAACAGCTTATTGGAGGAGATACAAGAGAAGCAGAGCAGAGGGAGTGTTCCAGGGGGTACTTAGAGGGTTCCTCAAGGTTGGCCAGGTGAGCAGGAGCGTTGCAGAGGGAGGGGAAAGTAATTGATGCTTCTCATTTGCTCATTAGGTGCCCAGCAGTTTTTTTGACAAAATCTCATGTGATCAGTGATCATCAAAACAACCCTAGGAGGTGGATATTACCATTCCCATTTTACAGGTAATGAAATTAATGGTCTGAGAGGTCAAGGCATTTGCCCAATTCCATACAGATACCTTGAGGTGGAGACAGGATTTGAACTCAGGTCTGTTGCCCATGCTTTTTCTGCTTCACCAGGTATCCTCCCCCGGAGAAACAAAGTCATAGTGGCCACTCGAATTGATTTTTTCTTTTATATTTTTTATTGTGAAATATAATATATATACAAAAAAACCCCAAGAAATTCCAAAGTACATTTTAACAAGGAGTTATAGAACCAAGGTATGGTATGTGTGCCGGTTTGAAGGAATTTATGTGCCCTAGAAAAGCCATGCTTTAATCTTACTCCAATCTTGTGGGAACAACCCTTTCTCTTAATCCCTATCCAATAATGTAGATTGGGAACTTGATTAGGTTATCTCCATAGAGATGTGACTCCGCCCATTCTAGGTGGGTCTTGGTTCATTTACTGGAATCCTTTAAAAAAGAGGAAACATTTTGGAGGAAGCTTGAAAATGAGATGAGAGCCACAGAACCACAGCAGAGCCACAAGGCTGAGAGTCCACCAGCCAGAGACCTTTGGAGGTGAAGAAGGAAAACTCTCCTGGGGGAGCTTCAAGAAACAAGAAGCCTGGAAAGAAAGCTAGCAGACATCATCATGCTCACCATGTGCCTTTCCAGTTATCTTTTGTCGGTTCCTTAGTTTGGACATTTCTACAGCCTTGCTCTAATTTGGACAATTTCATGGTCTTAGAACTGTAAACCTGCAACTTAATAAATTCCCCCTTTTAAAAGCCATTCCATTTCTGGTATATTGCTTTCCAGCAGCTAGCAAACTAGAACAGTATGGATTAAAGTTCCACAATGTCAGGTATTTCCTTCTAGCTGCTCTAATACCCTGGAGACTAAAAAGAAATATCAGTATAATGATTCAGTAGTCATACTCATTTATTAAATCTTCTCTTCTCTGATACATCTCCTCCTTCTCCTTTGATCCTTCTTCCACTCTTTAGGTATATTTGGGCAATGACCATTCTAAGTTCTTCATGTTGAAAAGGGGTGTTAAGTAGGGGGATGCAACTGGTTGATGTTCTTGGACAGACAGGTACCACTGGGTTTCAAGCTTATCTGGCATAGGAACAATCTGGAGGCTTTAGGTTTCTGAACCTAAACTCAGTGAGTGAGTTTTATAGAGTCTCAGATAGAGCCTTGAGTATTCTTTAGGGTTTTCAGGAATACTATTGGTTGGGGCTTGGCATACTGTGGCAATTAGCAATATCTAGCTGAAGCTTGCATAAGAGTAGCCTCCAGAATAGCCTCTGGACTCTATTTGTAATTGCTTGGCAACTGATACTTTATTTTGTTACATTTCCTGCTTTTGGTCAGGTAGGCATTGTTGATCCCACAGCATCAGGGCCAGGTTCATCCATGGAAGTCATGTCCCATGTAGGGAGAAGGGTAATGAATTTATTGCAGAGTTGAGCTTAAAGGAATAGGCGTCATATCTGAGCAACAAAAGAGGTTCTCTGTAACTGACCCTTAGGCATAATTATAGGTAGACTTAGCTTCCCTGTTACAGAAATAAGTTTCATAAGAGCAAGCCTCAAGATTGAGGACTTGTCCCATTAACTTGGGAGTCCCTAAATATCAGGAATTTCCCAGGTGGGGAAGTTTAGTAGATCCATGTTTTTTCTCCAGTCCTCAAGGGACTTCCATTTGCATTGATTTTAATTAACAAATATTTATTGACCATCTACTATGTATCAGATACAAAATATATTGCTGTGCCCTCCAGGAGTACTGTGGGGTGAAAGTGTTTAGATAATTTCTTTTAGGAAAGTGGTTGGCATAGGACAGGCTGTTGTTCAGTGACGTGGTTGGTGTATTGGGTACAGCCACCCTCACTTTTGGATTCACAAATAGAGACTGGACTTCTGTCAGTCTCTACAGAGAATGGGGGCTGTATGTGTCAACTCTTACAGTGTAGGTAGAGGAGGGAGATTCCACTCCTGGCCTCTTTCCCCTCCCTAGCTCCCAGAGAGGGTGGAGTCATTCTAGCCATGGGTCAGTTGCCCTCTAGAATATCCTCCCAGGGGAGTCCAAATTGTGACTCCTCTTGCTTCTGTGACTTTCTTTCAGGCTTCAACTGTTTGAGGTTTTCAGAGAAGTCTCAGAGTCTGCAACTTTGAGACACTGATATTTCTCTTCTTTGTTTTTCAGGGGCAAACATTTCTTGGGACATGGGGGTGATGGTGGAAATAGAATATATAATAAAATGTTCAGCCAGAAGGTTGGTGTCTTAGAAACCATCAGAGAGGTATTACAACACTCAAAAGGAATTGGGAAATAGAGACTAAAAGAAGAGACCCACACCATCCCCTGTCCCAGAAGGATCTTTCCTGTAGTCCTGCTGACCAGTCTTGAGGACCTCCTAGTCCTGAGAAGGAATCTGATTCTAACTCCCGGGAGTCCTGCCTTTCTCAGACTTTAAATTGAATTCTTTCTGTTGTTCCATTAACCTTCACTAATGTCCATAAAAATGTAGGTTGTACTATGTCTTAATGAAAACTGCAACCCTAAAAATAATCATACCAAGATGGTAGGGGAATGAAGAGGAACTCTTTATTTTTTAAACTCTTTCCACCTCTGTATTGTTTGAATTTTGTTATGATGGGGCTAAGTATGTCCACATTGTGCACCTGGTGAAGGCTCTTGCTTTAGAAGGGCATGGGCATCTCTTTGAGATGAACTTTGTAGAGGATACTAGCTTATTGATCACCAAATCCATTTCTTTTTCTTCTTGAGCCAAAAGCTGAACTTCATTTCAAGCATCCCTTGCTGTAATGTCCACGTGAATGAGTTCTAGCCAATGGCTGATCAGCAGAACCAATGTGCTCCAATTCCAGGAATAGCCCATAAAATTTCCCATGTCAAACTTGAAACTTATCTAGGCCCTGAACGTGAATCTTGAGTTTCTTCCCTTTTTGGTCGCAGGACTTTTGACCCCTTCTAGGAGGATGAGGATCTATCATGCCGCATTGTTTGTCTCCTAGGGAGACCATACTCATTATATCATTCTTGAACCAGAATACAGAAGTCGCCAATCATTTGTTGAGTTAGTCAAGTCATTCCCAGTGTGGTAATGGCCTGGTGGGATTGCACCATGTGTACCGAGCAAGGAAGGAGGCAGGAAAGTAACCTTCCTCCCTACTGGCTTCTCTCAAGAGAAATGGCTGCCTACATGTGGACGAAGGCATAGTTCTGGCTCAAGCAGTAGGTGCTGGGGAAAGGGCCTTATGGGGGACCAAAGGTATTAAAGGAGGCTGCCTGGAGCAGTGACATCTCTGACATCTCCTATCATGGCTGACTGGAGAGGCAGCTCTGCAGGACTATCCATTACAAGTCAACACCAGGAGAGGCCAAAATCTCCCTTTAACAACCCAGGAGGTGCTTTAACTTCCAAATTCCACGGGGAGGGTGGGAGGGCGGGGGTGCGTCTCCCACTTCCTCTCTCTGGAACACATGCGAAGCCACCCACAGAGTTAGTGAGTTGCACCATGAAATATGGCGTGGCCATAAAGGAAATTACAAAGGAATCTCTTCCAAAGGTTTCACCTTGAAACCTTAACTTCTACATGGCCAGCACACCATTTATTACCATAGTTGCTGGGAAAGGGAGCTGTCAGTGTAGTGCAGAGAAGAGAAGACAGGCGGTCTAAGGAGCAGAAAGTGATAAGATTTATGGTGGGAATAAAACCCTGGGCAAATTGCCTCTCGTTAAATGTGGGTGTTGGGCCCATTGTCAAAGCAGCTCACTCCAGGCAAATACAATGGTCTCGCAGGGAAATTCTCTTCCCTGCTTTGCTGCCTCTGTTTCTCTCTTTACAGGATGGCAAGTGAAGTGACCCAATAAGATAGTGAGGAAATACTACAGTCCCATTTAGGCTCCTAGGTCTAACTGTCCCTTTTCCAGTTTTCTCATGACATCTTCTGCTTACCCAGGTGGGCTTCAAAATGGCAATGATTCTTATGACTCCCTCATGCTCATGACTGCTCCTACATATGATCACCCTGTGACAGTCACCCAAAGAATACCTCTGGTCACCATTCAACAGAGCTCCTTGAACCAGGTTTTGGGGTGGAAAAACGGTGATGGACAAGGGAAACCTGGTCCTTTCCCTCAAGAGGGTTACCTGAGATTGACCTGTGGACAGTCTTATGTCTGGGAGGATGTGCGACCAGCCAAGTTAATCTTGGCACTTAACAACTTCAGGTACCATAAGAACCTCTTCTCGTCTCCTATCTTTGGAAGATTTAAAGTTCAGAGTTCCAGCCCAATCAGAGACCCCAGGGGTTCTGTCCTGGCTTCTTGTCACTGCCCCTGCCGCCTACAAGGTCTCTAATTGGAGCAAATGACACAAACTAACTGGACCAGTCCTGTTTTGATGGAAATGTTCTGCATCTGTGCTATCCAATATGGTAGGCCCCAGCCACATGTGGCTACTGAGCACTTCAACTGTGGCTCATCAGAACAGAAATGTGCTGAGTGGAAAATATACACTGAATTTCAAAGGTTTAATACAGAAAAATGCCAAAATATTTCAGCAATAGTTTTCTGTGTTGATTACATCTTGAAAATGTAACAGTTTTAACCTTTTGGGTACATTCTAGCACCTACCCAAATCTTCCCCTGTGGGTTCAATATCAGCCTGCAGAAGGGAAGGCCAATATCGCGCTCCCAGAAGCAGCCCTCAGCCAGTGACAGACAGGAGTTGGAGGATAAATGCTCTACTCTCCATGCCTCTTGGCTGGCACAACTCTAAGGTATCCTACAGTCACCCAGGGTTCCCCAGCAGGATTGAGCCTCAGTCGCCCTCAGTGGCACTCTGCTCGATATCCCCACCCCTTTATTGGCTTCCTTTCCTTTTCTATATCACTTCCCCACTTCCCTACCAATACTTTCTGGGATCACCTCCCATGTAAACTACTGCACTCACGTCCTTGCCTCAGGGTCTGCATCTGCATGAAACCAACCTACAGCAGTAGATTAACTCACCTATAAGGTAATGATGTTTAAGGGCACTGCCCTGGGAGCCTTTGAATGTCTTCTCCTATTTTATCAGCTCATCAGGATCTCTGACATCTTACCCAACAAGGAGATGACTCCTGTTGTTCAAGAGTTTGTCCCTGTCCACAGAACTGCAGACGTAGCTACTTGGCACTCTGTTCTTGTCCTCCGAGACACAAACTACCACCTCACATGAATTTGCACTTTCTGCTACATTTTGCCTGCATTAATGACTTCTATTTTAATACTAGTTTCCAAACTCAGTTTCCATCAGACTGGGCTCCTGGTTTCATTTTCTCCTAATTACAATAAGATGCCCCAAGACATCTGAGGCACAATGGGTCCTGGGTGGGTGTAAATTGTTTGCTGCTGTCAAAGACACTCTGGGAGGGAAACTTCTGGGATCTGACAGGAAGTTATTCCAGATGTCAAAAATCCAACGCCAAAAAAATAAAAATAAGCTTTAGTTACTAAGCTGATCAGGGTCTGGCATTTCAAAAAGAAGAGAGACTTTAGGATGAGCAGAGTGTGAAATCTCTAGAAATAGTCCAGCAATTCAGCAAATATATGGTTTAGGAGTGTTCTGGAAGGTAGAAGATGGATAATGGCCATTAAAGGAATTATTTTCTCAGGTCACACTCAGGGATTAAAATCATCTTGGGAATTCTCTCATTTACCCACCCCACCCTCTAATTTTATGAATGAGAAAAACTGAGACTCTGAGAGGTGACATGATGTTTCTATAGCCACACAGATAGTTAGCTGAGACTACAAACAAGTTCAGTGCTTTTCCCACAATTCCGGAGCACCACCTCCAGTCTTTGTGCAGAAAATCCAATGATTCCAGACCAACAACCATAGCTCCCATCCCCAGGAAAGGCAAGAGAACCAGGACAACCAACGGAAAGACCAGAATCTTCAGAGCCATTTCTCGTCTGTGCAAGATGATGGAAATTACATTTGGTAGTTCCTCCAAGGAGGTTGCCCAGCATGTAGCTAAAGAGCTGCATTCAAAATTAATCCACAGCGCTGGAGCAGCCTGAGAACTGGAAACATATTTGTGGCACACCCTTACTGTGTTGGGCTCTGTGCTAGATAGAACCCCAGGGATCCGAATCAGTCCTAGACTTTGGCTCTGCTCTGAAGCTGTTAATAACTCAAATAGAGGAGACAAGGCAGACAATGAACCAATTCTAAATATATGAATGGGATTACCAAGTTTCTTTCACAAAATATTTGGTTGCATTCTGGCATGTGTCTAGCACCCCCTCCCATCTCTGGAATTCTCTAATAATTCCATGAATATGAATGGTATGTCATCACAGTACTCATAAGTTTTTTGGGGGTTAGAGATCATCTTTACATGCATGCATCCATTTACCACCCATCCATTCATTCATTGATACATTTATTCAAAAAATTTATTGAGTGTATACTGTGAGTTTCTAGGGATGGGAGGGGGTCCTAGGTGAAGTAGAGGGGAGGAACAAATGATCAAAAGATGTTTCAACCCTCCAGTGGCTTTCCATTTCACTCAGAGTACAAGTTCTTATCATCATCTATAAGATCTGTCCAGGTTGCCAAATCTTTTCCCATCCCTCTGACCTCACCTTCTACCATCTTTTCCCCCACTCACTCTGCTCCAGCATACTCCTTGCTGGTCTTTGAACATGCCAAGTACATTTCCACTTTAGAACCTTTGCACTTGCTGTACCTGTTGCTTAAAATATTCTTCTCCTGATATCCATGCCAGGTTTACTCCCTTACTTTTTCCAGGGGTTTATTGCTTGCTCCTCTATTGTATCCCAACCCTTAGAACAGTGTTTGGCTCTTTTTTTAAAAAACAAAAAATGCATTTTATTGCCCAGCTCATAACCTATTCAAAATCCACCCCACTATCCATAGAATGACACCTTCACCTGGAATCATGTCCCTTTTTTTAAATTTTTAATTTAGTTTTATTTTTTTAAATACCAAAAAACACCAAACAAACGCAAACATTCCTATTTTGATCATTCCATTCTACATATATAATCAGTAATTCACAATATCATTACATAGTTGCATATTCATCATCATGATCATTTCTTGGAACATTCGCATCTATTCAGAAAAATAAATAAAACGAAAACAGAAAAAAAATTATACATACCATACCCCTTACCCCTCCCTTTCATTGATCACTAGCATTTCAAACTAAATTTATTTTAACATTTGTTCTCCCTATTATTTATTTTTATTTCATATGTTCTACTTGTCTGTTGACAAAGTAGATAAAAGGAGCATCAGACACAAGGTTTTCACAATCACAGTCACATTATGAAAGCTATATCATTATACAATCATCATCAAGAAACATGGCTACTAGAACACAGCTCTACATTTTCAGGAAGTTCTCTCCAGCCTCTCCATTACATCTTGAATAACAAGGTGATATCTACTTAATGCGTAAGAATAACCTCCAGGATAACCTCTTGACTCTGTTTGGACTCTCTCAGCCATTGACACTTTGTCTCATTTCCCTCTTCCCCGTTTTGGTCAAGAAGGTTTTCTCAATCCCTTGATGCTGAGTCTCCGCTCATTCCAAGATCTCTTTCCCACGTTGCCAGGAAGTTCCACACCCCTGGGAGTCATGTCCCAGACAGGGGGAGGGTGGTGAGTGTGCTCAGTGTTGGGCTCTTAAAAGTCATGTATGAATGAGTAAAAATATGGTCTCCAATCCTAAATAACTTGTGAATATCAATAAAACTCATATTCATGGAATTATTAGAGAATAATACAATTATCTAGTTTGCTGTATAACAAATTTTAAGTAGCTTAAAACAATAGCCTTTATTACATCACTGTTTCTGTGGGTCAAGAATTTGGGAGTAGCTTAGCTGGGTGATTTTGGCTCAGTGTCTTTCATGAGGCTGCACTCGAGGTATTGGCTGGGACTGTCATCATCCAAAGGTTTGACTGGGACTGGAGGATCCACTTCCATGATGACTAGTGGGTTGGTATTGGCTATTGGCAGAAGGGTTCAGTTCCTCCATAGGGTTGTTTCAGTTTCCTCAAGACATGGTAGGTGTCTTATCTCAGAGTGAATAGTCCAAGTCATTCACAAAAACAAGGAGAGCAAGACTGAATCCACAATGTCTTCTATAAACTAGCTTTGGATGACCCACTTCATCATTTCAATAATATCCTATTGGCTACCAAGCCAACTGTATTTGATGTGGGACGTGACTACACAAGAGTGTGAATATCGGGAAGTGAGAGGCATTAGGGCTATCTTGGAGGCTGGTTACCACAGATGGCTTTTGTTACTTGTATGTTATTGCAGCACAACCTAGCCTATACTGACTAATAGAGATGTGGCAGCTATGGAGTTGTGCCACTCAGGTCTCCCATAAAGAGAACCTACTGCAGACAGCAAAATGGATTGGCCATTTCCAGCTACTATGCCTTTGGAGCTACAGTGCTGATCATGCCAAAGCCAGACTTCCTCCACACTGATCTCAGCCAGTGACTGAACATGGCAAGGGTAGTAGTGCCACATTATTTCTGTCCAATGTGGGCAACTCTATTGACCTCAGCACTCTGCTGCAGTCTGAGGTGCTTCCTACTCAGTCCTCCTTCCTTCCTTCTCTCCTTTCACAGGTGTCAAACCTGCATCTTGGCCTGCTTCTGCTCCTTCCTATTGGAGATATTTTCTTCAATAAACCACTTCTCCATCTAACCCCATCTTGGTATCTACTTCTCAGAAGACCTGAATAAACACCACAAGACATATCCAGAGTAACATAAGACAACATATGACCAAGCACTGCCTTGTGTCAGGGATGCAATGAATGAAATTTGCAGAAGAGACAACTGAAAGAATTCTGTGTGAGGAATGTTGGTTGGTTCACAGAAAAGGTAGGATTTTATCTGGGTCTCAAAGAATGTCAAGATTTTAGATGCAGAGTTTTGACTGAGATCTTGATATGCATAGTCTCTGGTTGGAATGTTCTAGATCTGCACTGTCTAAAGCAGTAGCCACTTACCAATAGACACATTAATCAATACCTGAAATGTGGCTACTGCTTTCAACAGGTAAGGTTAGAATGGGGTGACTAGTTTCATTCATCATATTTAATTTGTTTAATTCATTTATTCAACAAACATTTATTATCACCTCCATGTCAGGGTCTATGTTGAACACTGGATCATTGGTGATGAATGATGTGTTAGTTCTCATGAAACTTGTAGTCTGTAGAGAGGAACCCAAGCAATAAACAGGTGGGCAAATATTTAAACAGTCACACATTGTGATAAGCTCTCTGAAGGAAAGAACAAGGCATAGGGAAGAGGACAATGGGGGAAACCTAATTTATACTAAGGGTAAAAGAAGGCATCTCTGGGGGGAAGTCATCTTAAAACTGAGGCTCTAAGGAGGAAGGTAATCAGCCTGGAGAGAGATTTTTTTTCAGGCAGAGGGAACCGATTACCAGGGAAGTTCTGAAGCTGTCACACTGGTAGCCCTCTGGCCCACCCTTGAGCATTGGATACACCCATGTAGGGTATCCTTGTGGACCACTCTGCCCTCTGAAAACTATGCTGCGGAGCAGATGGGACCCTGCACTCAGAGGATTGGAGAGATACGAGGAGGGGTCTGGGAGGTGTATGCTTTTCCTGGGAATCCAGCGAAGGCAGGAATGTACAGAAGTTTAAAATATAAGCAGGGTCTTTCAAGGTGCAATCACCTCAACACACAGGGTACTGAAAGAAGAGTTATACAGAGTGAGCACATGGGGTTGATTCCCCTACTCACACACACACACACACGTCCTCATACTTGAATACACTTTGGTGCAAGAAGTAAAATCCACTTTTGTTTCTCTAAGGGGCAAAATGTGTCAATCAGGAAAATTCCTCTCAATTTTTTCTTGCTTGCCCTAGGATTTCATCCCATCAAAGCCTGACCTCTGTTCTACACACACTGACCTTAGGATCAGAAGGCTCTGCCCGTCGTTAATTGAACTTGAAGTACTTTAAGCTGTATGTACCTTGTCTGTAATGTGTGCGTGTGTGTGTGTGTGTGTGCTATAATTGCTCTATCTCCTCACAACAAATTTTATGCAAAAGTTTAAGAAAATGAGGGGGTGCAAGGGTAGTTCAAGTGGTAGAATTCTCGCCTGCCATGCAGGAAACCCAGGTTCTATTCCTGGCCCATGCACTTCCCAACAAACAAACAAAAGAAAAACCAAACAAACAAAAATTCAACAAATGGTGCTGCAATAAAGGGATACTCACATGGAAAAAGAATGAAATGTGACCCTGCCATACAGCATAAAAAAAAAAGTTTAAGAAAATGTAAAATGTTATAAAAATATAATAATAATTAGACTGGTTATTCGTCATTCCTGTCCCTCCCCTTGAACCCCCAAGATGCATTCTCTACCGTTCTCTGCCCCGTTATATGGCCCAGGAGGCAGACTGCATCTCCCAGACTCCTCTGCCAGCTGACTTCTGATTGGTCCAGCCAATAGGAGCGCCCAGCAGGTGACCGGAAGTCAGGAGGAGAGAGATCTCGTGCTATTACTTCCCCTGTTCCTCCATGGCCATAGATCGTGCTGTATGGCTTCCTCTCCATGGCCCTGCTCTCACTGAGATCCAGCAGCATTATTTCCTTCTCTTGTCCCCTGCAGCACAGGGCAGGTAATGGCTTCTCACCGTAGGCTCTTTATTTGAAACATCTGGGTTCGGTCCTGCTTCTTGTCGGAAAGACAGTAACAACAGCAGTAACAACTCACAACAATAACAGCTTTACTCGTGCCAGGCTCTCTATGCTTTCAATGCCTTTCAAAAGCATTGGCTGGGTTGAAGGCTAATTTTCAAAAAAGGTGCAGCCATGACTTTCATACAGGTATGAGGTAAACACGTGTTAAAGATTTTATTTAACTCGTTAACGAGAGAGCTGGTAAGATGTTGCAACCAGTTCAAAGGCGTATCCAACAAACAAACCCATTTATACATCAGGAATATAGAAGTGAACGTGCAAATGGAGGCAAAATTGGACTTTTCCACAGTGGAGGAGGGAAGTCAGTTGAACTGCTACGGGACAGATTTTTCCTGTCTATAGACACAAATTATTTTATGCACCAGTCATCTCCAACTTGCAGAGTTGTAAAGTCGCTAATGGCATTGCAAGGCTGGAGTCATATAACCCAGAAGGGTGTGCTCTAGGCTATGGCCCATGAGCTAAATGCAGTGCACTGGCTGCTTTTGTAAATAGAGTTTTATTGGCACACAGCCACGCACATGCATTGGTGTAATGGTCGTAGCTGCTTTTGTGTTACATTGGCTGTACTGAGTGCCACAGCAGCCACATAGCTTGCAGAGCCTTAAATATTTATATCTGGCCCTTTGCAGAAAAGGTTTTCTGACTCCTGCTTTAGGCAATGCATAGCTTTCCACTTAAGCACAAATTTTGCCCTATGGCTGATAAGTGATATACTGCTATTGGCACCATTTTACAAGTAAAGAAACTAAGACCTGTAAAGGTTAAGTAGCTTGCCCAAGGTAACACAGCCAGTCAGTGGCAGAACTCAAACCCTAATCCAGGTCATAATTCCATCATTAATGCTATGGTCAGCGAGCAATTTAACTGATCCTGGTCAAAAACCAAATTCTGACATGGGTTGAGGTTAATTGAAACACAAAGCCAGCTTTGAGACTCCTTAGCAATTATTTCTTCTTTAAGAAAGAATGTGTTGTATTTTTTAAAATGTGTGCATGCATGCTTGTGTGTGTGTGTGATTTTAAGAAAGGAATAATTGCTTGGATAACTGATTAGCGTAATTTTATTTTTATTCCTTAGTCTAAAACTACTCTTAAAAGAGCTAATTTAAATTACAGCACATTTGTAAAAGGCAGGGCAGTATCTGAATGAGGAATTGAGCCAGAATGTGAACAGTATTTCAGTTTTGAATTCTTTTTTTTTTTTAATGTTCGTTCTCTTTGAATTTACGCAGCATCCAGCCCTCTATACTTTGTGCAAGTTAACTTGAGTGGTTTTCTTAAATAGTCACCACCCCCCCACCCCCACCCCCGCCCCATTTCTTACATTTTCCTTCTATTTTAAAGCTGTTGAAAGTACTGTCTCTGAAAGGGATTAAGCAGGCTAATCAGCATTTAAAAGCCCCTTTCTTTAGCTGGTATTTAAAAATCTTTAATACCACATCCACTATCCACCCCTCCCTCTATTTTGTGAATGGGAAAGTGGGATGAAAAACTCCAGTGATAAGAGAATGTCTGGGATCAAGTGCAGCCTGGCTCATTCCCCAGTCAGATCTGAAAATCACATCTTTAGTATCAGGTGGCATGTGAAATCTCTGTCAAATCTTTTTTGGTACACACTCATAAGTAATACCTCCCAGAGCGGCACAAATAGTCCCAAGATGCAGTGGGTGAATTTCAATGATTGAACCGCTGTGGAGGAAATGAATGGAGTTTTAATAGGATTGCTCTTGAATAATAGGTAAATTATTAAACTAGTGTGCTGGGCGTCACTTCCTTAGTGTAGCAAATTAGGTTTGAAGGTGCCAGTGTGAAGGTCTCAGGAATATTACATTGCATGCTCCTTTGGGGGGATTTTAAACTTTTCTATAGCCTCTCCTTTACCAGAGCTCATGTTTATTTGTTTTTCATTTGATTTTATTGTTAGCGAGTACAGCAGACTATATCGGTTTCCGGCCAACATGCCCTTGGTATCTGCTTCTCGGCCAAAGGCTTGTTAACCACAAACACCTGTGATTTTTCACCAGCAAGCCCTTTGCCCGTCCTGGGAGCATCTTGGCTCACCCTTAGGGCAAACCCAGACTGCTGGAGGGAAACCTCCCCGGAAGCATGGATGTGAGTTGGTGCATAGATTCTCCAATTTCCTTGAGCCTCTGCTGGGGCAACTTTGAAGTGTGTGTTGTGTATGGGCCCTGGGAGTTCCCCGGCAGGGCTCAGCTCCAGCTGCCCCCGGCGTTTGATAACACTCTTCAGATGGGCTGCCTTCCCTTCCCTGTTTTACCTCCCTGCTTTCCAGGAATCACCTGCTGGTGATTCCTGGCATCACTACCCAAAGCAAAGAGACGATGACTAGCACTCAAATCCTTGTCCTAGATTCTGCTTCTAGGGGTCACCCAAACCAAGGCCGAAGGTGAATATGAGGATTTTCCCTTGCCAATTAGCATGCCGCAAAGGCTACATTCTCTTAATTCCTTTTACTAGAACAACCTTGCCTAGTCCCTTGCTCCTACAGGAAGACAGTGGGAAAGACATGGACTTTGAGGATAGATTTTGACCTTGAGTTCAAATCCTGCCTGTGCTCTAGAGTGACAGTGTGATCTGGGTGAGCTTACACGAGTTATTTCGCCTTAGTGAGCCTGCTTCCCCTCATCGTAAAGGAGGAATGATACCACCTCCCTCACAGAATTGTTAAGAGAATTAACTGCATGATGTACGTCAACAGCTCAGTACAGTGTTTGGCACATTGTAGCAACCCAATAAACGCCAGCTCCTTCCCCTCCAATAGGTTACTCTATGGTCATTACCAATGGAATGTAATATTCTTGTCCTTGTAATGTCTCTCATGGAAGAATAAAGTGAGAATGCATCTAGAGTCCAGGCTTCACGTGATTGCAAAACACTAGTAAAGAGAACTATGAGGAAAACCTTGTCTGGTTAAAATTTTTGCCAGTCCGCCTTTTATTTATTTATGAAAATTTGCTGACAGTACAGAACTGAACCGAATTGTATTAATATTCCACTCATATTTCTATTACAAACCAAAAAAAAAAAATTCACATGCCAAAAAAAAGTCCCAAATAAAGCAAAACCAGGAGAAGCTTAGAAAACTAAATATGGATCTCGACACTAACAGCTGACTGGAGAAAGGAATTACAATGCTTTAATTAAAAAATCACGAGTGGATGATAAAGTGTAAAGAAACTGAAAATTTAGACTGTTTAAAACCCAGAATTGCTGACTCTACAGAAACTGCACATATGGATCAAGGGTGGCGAACAGCAGAGAGGGGTGTGAATGAGTCTGCCTTGTTCTAGCTGCTGCCCAGGCCACCCAGCTCCAGGGAGAGCCTGACATTCTTTGGATTTTGAGCCTGGCTAATGCTGACCACAGATCCAGTCCAGTGACGGCAGCCTGCCTATCAGTAGATCTTTCCACTGGGCTTGCAGTTTTGATCTGTGCCCCAGACATCTGGTAGATCTCATTGGTTTTGGCACCCTAATGCCTGATTATGTAGCAAATTGCTGGGGATGGTCCATGTGATGGTTAATTTCATGTCAACTTGGCTAGGTTATGGTGTCCAGTCGTTTGGTTGAACACTGCCCTAGTCATTGCTGTAGAGGTATTTCGTAGCATCTACAATCTGCTGACCTCAAGGAAAAGAAATTATCTTCTGTAATGTGGGTGGGCCTCATTAGATCAGTTGGAGGGCTTAAGCGGGAGAACTGACAGTTCCAGTGATCAGAAGGAACTCTACATCCTCCACTCCCTCTTAAGTTTACAGACTAAGGAATTCAGACTCAAGAATTCAAAATCATTCTTGCCAGAATTTCCAGCCTCTGACCTGCCCTATGAATCCAGAATTGCTGGCTCCTGCAATTACATGAGCCAATCCTTATAATAAATTTCTTTATATATGCATCTGATAATAAATCTCTTTATATATGTATATACATTTAGCCTCTTGGTTCTGTTTTTCTTTACCATAAAATTCGGGAAATGGTTACCTCTAGGGAGGTTTGTGCTGAGCCAGGAGTTCACGGGGGTCTAGTGGAGGGTTTGGCAATGTTCTATTTCTTGACCTGGTGACAGTTACAAGAGAGTTTGCTCAGCAATAATTCATTATGCTGCATGTTTGTGCTCTGTGCACTTTTCTATATGTGTGCATGCTATATTTCATTACAAGAAAAGTTAAAAACTTTTTCAAAGTGTGTTGTGAGTAACAGTGGTTAATGGGATTTTAACATTTGTAAGTTACAAAAGGGTTGTATGGTCAAATACATTTTGGAAGCACTGAGATAACTGAAGATGAACAGGTCTTTACTGTGCCAGGGTGCATTGTGAAATTCCAAGAAGGGTCAAGAGTGTAACAGCGACTTAGGTCACAACAGAACCCTTTCCCTGAGGAACAGCTTACAGAATTACTGTTCCACAGCACACACTTAGAAAAAGTAGATTAAAACCAAAACAAAACAGGCACTAGAGTAACTTTCCAGAAACCTACAACCTCCAGATGGGTCCTCAGTCCAGATAAGTCCTGAAACCTAGCCCAGCCTCTCCAGAACATCAGGTAGTTCCATCTCCCTACCCCACATTAGTGACAGACCCTTCCAATAACAAAAATTTAGAATTGCCATAGCCCAAATACCCCCAATGAGAGGTATGGAAAGATCAAAGGTGATGGTGGGGTTATACACTGAAGATAAGACTTAACAAATGAATATGAATGCTGAATCATTAAATTGATATCTTTTTTAGTTTCCAGTATTTTAGAGCAGCTAGAAGTAAAAACCTAAAAGTGTGAAATTGTAACCCATGTCAAAGCCTGAAATATGTTCTACAACCAAATGTGGTTCTGTGCTTGGAAATTTATAGCTTTCTTGTATATATGTTATTTTTCACAAAAAAAGAAGGAACAAAAAGTCAATTGTGATGATTAAAAAGTATTTAAGCCTTCTAGCCTCCTATGTTCTGGAGCAGCTAGAAGGAAAAATATGAGAGAATTGAATGGTAGCCCATAACAAACTCTGGGATCTATCCTGTAACCACTTTTTGAAGAGTGCTTTGAAAACTATTACTTTTTTATTTCTTTGCTTTGTATATATGTTATACTATACAATAAAAAAAGTTAAAAAAGATCAGCAAAGTAAAAAAACAAAACAAAAAGCAAACCACATGAAGCAATTCCCAGTTTTATGAGTTAGTTGATCTGTCCAACCAAGGGTTTCAGGAGCTCTATGCAAAACATAAAATGCAAAGCAACAAACAAATGAAGTTTTAGGTCATGCTAAATTGAGGTCCTCACTATTCTTAAATTCCTCAGCATTTCAAGTGTCTACTAGATTGATCCCAACCACTGAGTACTGAGGTACCTGTTAATAAATCCAGCTATGCCCCAAGGCTTATCTCTTTGGTTGTATTTGTTTTAGCTTTCATAGTGACGTTGTTGATGGCTGTTTGAGGATAGAAGGAGCACTTCTCACTTTAACCAGTTGCAGCTGTTTATAAGCAAAATTATTCTGATGGGATCCAACCTCTGCCCCTGAAGCTGGCACTACAACTCTGTTTTCCCTGGAACGCTATTTCAGTTACCTTTCACTGGGTAAGAAACCACCCCAAAACCTAGTAGCTTAAGACAACAACTATTTTTTTAGCTCAGAAGTCTGTGGTCTGGCAATTTGGGTTGGGCTCAGATGGATAAGTCTTCTCTGGTCTCAGCTGGGTTGTCACTCATCAGTCTGCAGGCAGCTGTTGGGTCAGCCAGGATGTTGGTTGGCTGTTGACTGAGGTACACGTTTGAGTTGCAGCCATGGATCTGTCATCACCCAGCAGGGAGCTCTGGATGGGCTGGTTCACATGGCAGCTACACCAGGAGTCCCCAAGAGCAACAAGAAAGGGCTAGCCCCAGTGTGTGGGCACTTTTAGAATCTTTGCTTGCATTATGTTTGTTATTGTCCTGTTGGTCAGACAAATCACATAGCTGAGTCTAAAGTCAGCGTGGGGGCTACCCAGGGGCTCAATACAGGGAGTCTTGAACAAATTGGAGGCCTTAAATCCAACAACCTGCCAAACGTACCTCTGGCATCACAGCCATCTGGTATCAAAACTCTTTCTAAAACTCTGCTGACTTACGGTACCTCTGATGCTAGGCAAATTCACTGGACAGTTGTGTTTTTTTTTTTTTAACATGGGAAGGCACTAGGAATCGAACTCTGGTCCTCTGGCATGGCAGGCAAGCATTCTTGCCTGCTGAACCACCGTGGCCCACCCGACAGTTGTGTTTTTAAACCTGTTCAGCAGCCTTTTAAAGGAGTGATCCCGATAGGAAAGGTTGATTAAAATAGAGGTCTATTACATTTTCAAAGATGTGATGAAATGTAAACAGTGTCCCCTAAGTGGTTATTCAAGGAATATTTTAAATATAACCTTAAAGAATGGAGGGATTCTTGCAGATGTGGATTATGATTAGATTGCATTAGTTACAGAAATACAAAAGCTATGATCTTCCTTTCAATTTTACTTGTTTTTATTTAACAAAATCTGTTCCTTGGTTTTTAAAACATGCCTCTGTCCTGTTTCCAGTTTAACTGTTGCAGACTTGAAATTATTATCTAAGACTGGCTATATTAACTCTGTCTGCTGGTAGAGAAGAAACCTGTCATGTTGTGTAATTATGGCTGTGGGTGGCAATAATGAAGAGGTCAAACAGGCCCAGGACTGCTGTCCATTGTTGACAGTCTGTGGCTGTGGCCACGCTGAGTTACACAGGGACTCACATCTCTGAGTCACAATAGTATTTGGAGGAAATTTCTCCCAGGAAATGACAAGAATGATCAAGTGACTCCAGATGGTATCACCAATCTTAATTCCATTTGACCACCTAAAACCACTATCCTGTGAAGATTTTATAATATTGAGACTACACAAAACTATTGCCACCATGAATTTTAGACTCTCAATTATGTCATTCCTGGTAAAGATCTCCCATTTCTTTGCTTTGACCTCTGTAGATAATTTGGAACTTGGTGAAGTCATAATTTTTTTGATTGGTAAATTGAGATGATGATAATGATGTTGATGATGATGATGATATAGAGTAGCAGTTCTTGCCAGGTGCTTGACACTAAACATATCATTTAATCTTTACAATCACTTTCTCATCATCCCTATTTGATACTGGGAAAGCCAGAGGCACCAAGAGATTAACTAATGCTCAAGAACCCATGACTTGTAAGTGGTGGTGACGGATGGAATTAGAACCGGGTGTAATGTGACTCTACTCAAATACATCATCCCCTGTTGAGGGTTTGCTGACTATTCCTCCTCCTCCTCCTCCTCCTCCTCCTCCTCATCATCATCATCATCTACTCACAGATTGGGAAGTCAAGGATTGCTTCTAATATGTACAATACCGTTCTGGAGGTGTGGCATTAAAAAACTACCTCTTGTACAAGAGAACATGGTATAAATAACCTTCTAAATAGCTCTCTCTGTTCGGCAGTCTTGGTGGAGAACAAACCATAAATTATAAGAACGTTGTCAATTGACAAACCTGTTTTTAGTCAGAGATTTAACCCCTGTTGCTCCTCCAAAACCAATCCCTAGAAGAGAGTTGATAACAAGCACCAAAACAGACCCATTTGAGTTGTAGCAAATCTTCTCCACCACACCTACCCTACCTTTTTATTGTGCCATGAAATTGTGTAGTTAGGAAATCCTGGAATGACTAGGGAACATCCTGGAATCTCGCAGGTATGATTTTCCAACACCAGATCATTGAGAAATGACCCTTCAGATTTAACATGTGGATGTATACCAGTTTAAAGCAGTGACTGAAGTAACAAACTGTTTAGGATCAACCAAAGATCTGCCATTTTACTAGCTGAATGACCTTGGACAAAATATTTAACCTCTCTGGGTCTCAATTTCCTCAACTGGAAAAATGAAATGATAATAGTACTTTCTGCAATTGAATTTTTGTGGGGATTGAGGTAATATATGTAAAACACCTAGTGCCTGGCACATACCAAATTCTATTTAAATGTTAGCTATTAATATCATTACATTTTATTCATTTTCCTTTAGGTCCTGTAAAATTAACAAGTGAAGCTAGAAACCCAAAATACACTAGTACTGGTATTTATATTTACTCAAGTACCCTCACTGGTGATCTTCATGCAGCTTCAATCTATTATCTATTGTCCTTTTCTTTCAACCTGCTGAACTCTCTTTAGCATCTTTTGCAGGGCCAGTCTAGTGATGATGAACTCCCTTAGCTGTATGTGATACTTTGCTCCTCTCTTGCAGCTTTCAGAATTCTCTCTTTATCTTTGGCATTCAAAAGTTTGAGTATAATATACTGCAGTGAGGGTCTATTTGAGTTAATCCTGTTGGGAGTTTGTTGAACTATTTGGATGTTGTGGTAGTTAGGTTCGGGTGTCAACTTGGCCAGGTGAAGGTGCCTAGTTCTGTTGCTGTGGACATGAGCCAATGGCATGTGAAACTCATCTGTCACTGATTGCATCTGTGATGGGCTGGGGGGAGTGCCTCCTGCAATGAGTGATGTTTAATTTAATTGACTGGATGCTTAAATGAGAGAGCTGAATGCAGCACAGCCCAAGCAGCTCAGCATACCTCATCTCAGCACTCACAGCTCAGCCCAGACCCTTGGAGATATAGAAAGGACTCACCCTGGAGAAAGCTGTGGGAACCCAGAAGCCAGGAGAGAAGGCCAGCAGAAATTGCCCTGTGCCTTCCCATGTCAGAGAGAACCTCAGATGAAAGTTAGCTGCCTTTCCTCTGAAGAACTATACCATTTTAACTAAATAAATCCCCCTTTATTAAAAGCCAATCTATCTCTGGTGTGTTGCATTCTGGCAGCCTTAGCAAACTAAAACAGATTTGTACATTCATGTCTTTCATTAAATTTGGGAAGTTTTCAGTCATTATTTCTTTGAATTTTCTCTCTGCCTTTTTCTTTCTTTCTTCTTCTGGAACTCCCACAATGTGTACATTGGTATATTTGGTGGTGTCCCACAGGTTCCTCAGGCTCTGCTCGCTTTTCTTCATTCTTTTTCATTCTGGTCCTCAGACTGGATTATTTCAATTGTCTCATCTTCAAGTTCACTGATTCTTTCTTCCACTGGCTCCAATGTACTTTTTTTCCCCCTATCTTTTAACTTTTTAATTGTATAATATAACATATATACAAAGCAAAGAAAGAAAAAAGCAATAGTTTTCAAAATACTCTTCAACAAGGAGTTACAGGACAGATCCCAGAGTTCGTCATGGGCTTCCCTACCATTATTTCAGATTTTTCCTTCTAGCTGCTCCAGAACGTTGGAGGCTAGAAGGAGTAAATACTTTTTTTTTTATCATCACAATTGACTTTTTTTCTTTTTTTGTGAAAAAATATACAAAAAAGCAATAAATTTCAAAGCACAGCACAACAATTAGTTGTAGAACAGATTTCAGAGTTTGACATGGGTTACAATTCCACAATTTTAGGTTTTACTTCTACTGCACTAAGATATTGGAGGCTAAAAGAGATATCAATTTAATGATTCAGCAATCATATTCATTTGTTAAATCTTATCTTCTCTGTATAACTTCACCATCACCATTGATCTTTCTATCCCACTCTTTAGGGGTATATGGGCTATGGCCATTCTAACTTTTTCATGTTGGAAAGGGCTATTAATAATATGGGGTAGGGAGATGGAATTAGCTGATGTTCTGGAAAGGCTGGGCCTTCTAGGTTTCAGGACTAATCTGGTCCAGGGACCTATCTGGAGGTTGTAGGTTTCTGGAAAGTTACTCTAGTACATGGAACCTTTGTAGAAACTTATATATTGTCCTAGGTGTTCTTTAGGATTGGTTGGAATGGTTTTGGTTTTCGTTTGGCAAGTTATGATAGGTAGCAATGTCTAAGTGAAGCTTGTGTAAGAGCAACCTCCAGAGTAGTCTCTTGATCCTATTTGAACTCTTTCTGCCACTAATACTTTATTAGTTACACTTCTTTTCCCCCTGTTGGTCAGGATGGCATTGTTGATCCTGCAGTGCCAGGGCCAGACTCATCCTAGGAGATCATCTTCCACACTGCCAGGGAGATTTTCACCCCTGGATGTCATGTCCCATGTTGTGGGGAGAGCAATGATTTCACTTGCAGAGTTGGGCTTAGAGACACTGAGGCCACATCTGAGCAACAAAAGAGGTCCTTCAGAAGTAACTCTTAGGCATACCTATAGGTGGGCTAAGCCTCTCTGCTACCTACATAGGCTTCATAACAGTAAGCCTCAAGATCAAGGGCTTAGCCTATTGATTTGGGTGTCCCTAAAGTTTGATACAGTATCAGGGGATTCCCTGTTGGTAAAGTTTAATAGTTCCATATTTTTACTCCCATCCCTCAAGGGACTTTGCCAATACTTTTTGATTATCTGCTTAATATATTCTAGGATGTATCTGGGCATTACATTAAGCTATACAGGATTAAAGGCCCTCTTTCTTATTCTGGGCTCTCTGTGTTTCAATTGTTTAAATGAGCTATACAGATAGGTTGAGTTAGATTATGTGCTACAGAAAATTTAGGTCCCAAACAAAATAAACCTTTCTTCCTTTGGTCTCAAAGAGGATGTGTGGTTCTAAAATATAGACGGTGTCATCTTTACCCCTTTGTTCTGAATTACTTTAACTCAGACCTGATCGGTTGTGTTCTTATCTCTAAATATATCCAGAAATAATAATTACCACTCCAAACTAAATGTGTCTGCTCTAAGAGCTTACACTCTAGGCTCCTGTTTTCTTATAAGCATTTTCTAAAGGAGACTATACAATAATTGTTCTTTCATTTCTGGCTTATTTTGCCTCACCAAATGTCCCACAGGCTCATTCACATCGTTGTATGCCTCACAACTTTATTCCTTTTTGTAGCAGCACAATCTTCAATCGTATGTATCCACCATTGTTTGCCAATGTACTTCTCAGTCAGTACATCCTTCAGCCACCTGCATTCATTAGGCATCATGTATAGTGCCCAAAGTCCACAGTCCATCAACACTCTCAATTTTAGATAATTTCATCATCCCCAAGAGAAAGGTAACCAATAAACCCACCCTCACCAAATCAGAAATCTAAACCTCCTCTTAACTCTTGTCCCTCCCCCCATTATTTACCTCTGCTGTTGCTGTGGTAGTGCTGGTGTTTTCTTCTTAAACACAGCCCACAGCGTGCAATAGCAGTTTTTCCCCTGTACCCTGGACTTAAACACTCTTTGTTCATGAATCAAACCTTTGAAGTGTTCTTGCAAGAACTAGTTTATATTTCTAGTGTTAATCAGTGGGACACATAGATCTATACAACCCCTTTCACTCTTGTTCACCTTCAGTATGGTAATATTACTTATAGACACACTAGGGAACTGCCTTCACTTCTATCTATTCCCTTACATTTGAGTTCAACCTCATTAGCTAACCATTCACCCATCTCTAGCTTCTATGTATCTCCAAGTCCCCTACATTCTGTATTATAAGCCTCTGATTTTACCTTTACCATGGTCGTAAAAATGGAGTTGTACATATCTATCCTTTTGTGTCTGGCTTATTTCACTCAGCAATTTGTCCTCAAGGCTCATCCATCTTGTCATGTGCTTCAGGACATGATTTTGTCTTACTGCTACATAATATTCCATCGTATGTATATATCATTGTGTTAATCCACTCTTCTGTTGATGGGCATTTGGGTTGTTTCCATCTTTTCATGATTGTGAATAATGCTGCTGTGAACATCGATGTGCAAATATCTGTTTGTGTCATCGCTTTCAGCTCTTCTGGGTATATACCAAGTAGTGCTATTGCTGAGTCATAGGCAACTTGATATTTAGTTCCTAAGGAATTGCCAAACAGTCTTCCATAGAGGCTGCACCATTATACATTCCCACCAGCAGTGGATAAGTGTCAAGTTTCTCCACATCCTCTCCAACATTTATAGTTTCCTATTTGTTTAATAGCAGCCATTCTTATAGGTGTGAGGTGGTATCTCATTGTAGTCTTGACCTGCATTTTCCTTATAGCCGATGAAAATGAACATATCTTTATGTGCTTTTGAGCCATCTGTATTTGTTTTTCAGAAAAATGCCTATTCATATCTTTAGCCCATTTTATAATTGGGTTGTTTGTTCATTTGTTGTTGACTTGTATGATTTCTTTTTGTATGTAGGATATCAAACCTTTGTCTGATATGTGATTTCCAAATATTTTCTCCCATTGAGTTGGCTGCCTCTTCACCTTTTTGACAAAGACTTTTGAGGTATAGAAGAATTTGATTTTGAGGATTTCCCATTTATCCATTTTTTTTTCTTTTGTTGCTTGTGCTTTGAGTGTTTAGTTTAGGAAGCTACCTCCTACCACTGGGTCTTGAAGATGTTCCCTTATATTTTCTTTTAGAAGCTTTACTGTGCTAGTTCTGATATTTAGGTGTTTGATCCACTTTGAGTTAACTTTTGTATAGGGTGTAAGGTAATGGTCCTCTTTCATTCTTTGGGCTATTGATATCCAGTTCTCCCATGCCCATTTATTGAAAAGACCATTTTGTCCCAGTTCAGTGGATTTGGGGGCCTTGTCAAAAATCAGTTGGCCATAGATTTGTTCATCTATTGCTGCACTCTCAGTTTGATTCCATTGGTCAATGCTTCTATCTTTGTGCCAGTACCATGCTGTTTTGACCACTGTGACTTTATAATAAGTTTTAAAGTCAGGGAGTGTTAAACCTCCCACTTTGTTCTTTTTTTAGGATGCTTTTAGTTATTCAGGGTCTCTTTCCCTTCCAGAGGAATTTGGTCATTAGCTTTTCCAAGTCTTCAAAGTAGGTTGTTGGAATCTTGATTGGTATTGTGGTGAATCTGTAGATCAATTTGGGGAGAATTGACATCTTAACTATATTTAACCTTCCTATCCATGAGCAGGGAGTGTCTTTCCACCTATTTAGATCTTCTTTTATTTCTTTTTGCAATGTTATGTAGTGTTCTATGTACAAGCTCTTTACCTCCCTAGTTAAGTTCATTCCTAAGTATTTGATTGTTTTAGTTGCTATTTTGAATGGAATTTTTTCCTTAACTGACTCCTCAGCTAGGCCATTGCTTGTGTATAGAAACGTTATTGATTTTTGCACATTAATTTTATATTCTACCACCTTGCTGAATTTGTTTATTAGCTCAAGTAACTTTGCTGTAGATTTCTCAGAATTTTCCAAGTATAGTATCATGTCATCTGCAAATAATGAAAGTTTTACTTCTTCCTTTCCAGTTTGGATGCATTTTATTTCTTTGTCCTACCTGATTGATCTAGGTAGAACTTCTAGCATAATGTTGAATAATAGTGGTGACAGTGGGCTCCCTTGTCTCATTCCTGATCTTAAGGGAAAAGCTTTCAGTCTCTCTCCATTGAGTCTGATGCTGGCTATCAGTTTTTCATATATTCCCTTCATCATATTGAGGAAGTTACCTTTGATTCCTATCTTTTGAAGTGTTTTTATCAGAAAATGATGCTGCATTTTGTCAAATGATTTTCTTGTGTTCAACCATCCTTGCATTCCTGGTATAAACCCCAATTGGTCATGGTGTATAATTCTTTTAATGTGATGTTCGGTTTGATTTGCTAATGTTTTGTTGAGAATTTTTGTATCTATGTTTATTAGGGAGGTTGGCCTGTAGTTTTCCTTTCTTATAGCGTCTTTACCTGGTTTTGGTTTTAAAATGGTATCAGCTTCATAAAATGAGTTAGGTAGTGTTTCTTTTCCCTCAATTTTTTGGAAAAGTTTGAACAGGATTGGTGTTAGTTCTTTTTGGAATGTTTGATAAAATTCCCCTGTGAAGCCATCTGGCCCTGGGATTTTTTTTTAAATTTATTTTATTTTATTTTTTTAAATACCAAAAACACCTAACAAACATAAACATTCTTATTTTGATCATTCCATTCTACATATATAATCAGTAATTCACAATATCATCACATAGTTGCATATTCATCATCATGATCATTTCTTGGAACATTTACATTCATTCAGAAAAAGAAATAAAACAAAAACAGAAAAAAAATTTATACATACCATACCCTTACCACTCCCTTTCATTGATCACTAGCATTTCAATCTAAATTTATTTTAGCATTTGTTCCCCCTATTATTTATTTTTATTCCATATGTTCTACTTGTCTATTGACAAAGTAGATAAAAGGAGCATCAGACACAAGGTTTTCACAATCACACAGTCACATTGTGAAAGCTATATCATCAAACAATCATCTTCAAGAAACATGGCTACTGGAACACAGCTCTACATTTTCAGGCAGTTCCCTCCAGCCTCTCCATTACATCTTGGATAACAAGGTGATATCTGCTTAATGCATAAGAATAACCTCCAGGATAACCTCTCAGCTCTGTTTGGAATCTCTCAGCCACTGACACTTTATTTTGTCTCATTTCTCTCTCCCGCATTTTGGTCGAGAAGGTTTTCTCAATCCCTTGATGCTGAGTCCCAGCTCATTCTAGGATTTCTGTCCCATGTTGCCAGGAAGTTTACACCCCTGGGAGTCATGTCCCAAGTAGAGAGGGGGAGGACAGTGAGTTTGCTTGCCATGTCAGCTGAAAGAGTGAGAGGCCACATCTGAGCAATAAAAGAGGTTATCTGGGGGTGACTCTTAGGCCTAATTTTAAGTTGGCTTAGCCTATCCTTTTCAGGGATAAGTTTCATAGGGGTGAACCCCAAGACTGAGGGCTCGGCCTATTGATTTGGTTGTTCCCGCTGCTTGCAAGAATATCAGAAATTCTCCAAATGGAGAAGTTGAATGTTTCCCCCTTTCTCCCCATTCCCCTAAAGGGACTTTGCAAATACTTCTTTATTCACTATCCAAATCACTCTGGGATTTATCAGGGCATCACACTAACCTGGACAAACCAACAAGATCTCACACCCTATTCAAGATTCCATGTACTTATGAAGTTCAGCTAAACTGATCATACAAGTTAAATTAGGAAATGCACTACCCAAAATATAAATTTTGCACCAAATAAACATCTCTCCCTTTAGTCTTACATAGAAGTTGAAGTTTTAAAATATGGACAATATCATCCTTTATCCAGTCTTCAGATATGCCTTAGTCCTATCCAGATCAGCTTCATCTATACTAGATGTCTGCTCACCTTTTCAACTTTTAAAACAGTTCCTGTATGGGGTACTGCTCATTTTCATAGCTTCAGAGCTCTAACTCTGAGTCTCAGGTGTCACATAGATACCCAAAGTTTCTAGGAAAGATCATGTTATATACAAACAGCTCAGTATCTGATAATTTAGAATTAACAGTTAAACCTCCTGAATATATGTGACTGTTATAAGAGCTTACAATCTAGGACCCTTTACAATATGCTCTGACCTGATAACCCATGCTCTCAACTTTAGTTCACCGAATTGTTATATTGTAGTTAGTCCATATGATTGAGTCATGATATTTGTCTTTTTGTTCCTGACATTTCATTCAACAAACAGCTCTTAAGGTTCATTCACTTAGTTGCATGCCTCACAACTTCATTCCTTCTTGCAGCCTCTCAGTAGTCCATTGTATGTATATACCATTAGGACCATTTTTAAAAGTCTTTGCAATGCCCCAGGTCTGGGACATTGATGGTTTCTAATGCTTTAAGCATTTCCTTTGCATGGGCCATCACTTCCTTTTTCTTTGTATATTTTGTAACCTTTTGTTGAAAACTGGATATTTTGATATTCTATTGTGTTTTCATTGGAATTGAGTCTCTGAGACATCTGTTCCTTAAGCCTGTATCCAGCTAGTGTCAGGATAGAGCTTCCCTTGAATGTTAGGAGCTAGAAAAAAAAATGAGGAAAAAAAAAGGAAACAAGCAAAAAATGTTTATTTGTCACAAAATTTATATTTTGACTAGAGCATTTCCTAATATAACCCATGTAGATAGTTTGATTAAATGTCATAAGTACTTGGAATCTCAGGTAGCCACATGAGATTTTGCTGGTTTGTCCAGAGTGATTCCCCGATGAATCCCAGAATGATTTGATCAGTGACTGGAAAAATATTTGCCAGCCCCCTTCAGGGAATGGTGAGAATGGGGAGAAATTCAACTTCCCCAAGTTGAATTCTTGATATTCTCACAAGCAGTGTGGACAACCAAAGCTATAGGCTGAGCCCCCAGTATTGGGGTTTGTTCATATGAAACTTAACCCCACAAAGGATAGGTCAAATCTACTTAAAATTTAGGCCTAAGAGTCACCCCCAAGAGGGCCTCTTTTGTTGCTCAGATGTGGCCTCTCTCTCCAGCCAACATGATGAGCAGTCTCACCACCCTCCCCCTCTCTGAGTGGGACATGACTCCCAGGGATGTGTACCTGCCTGGCAACGTGGGACAGAGATCCTGGAATGAGCTGAGACTCAGCATCAAGGGACTGAGAAAAACCCTAGAATGAGCTGAGAATTAACATCAAGGGATTGAGAGAACCTT